>JAJOZX010001846.1:560000-567500 GCA_023014485.1 Bathynomus jamesi
AGATGAACTGTTATTTTGCTGTACAGTTTAACGATGTATTATTATTAACATTATGTTAACTGGGGTTTATCTAATTCTTTCTCTTGTCGTGATTTTACGTGTTTCTTGTTAGGAAACAACTTCAAATTTAACTTTGTAGAGGGAGAGTAATTGGATGGTCCTTACACACACACACACACACACACACACACACACACACACACACACACACACACACACACACATATATATATATATATATATATATTCGTTATAATATAATCTTCATAAATCTTGGTGAACAATGACAGGATTTTTAGTTTTTAATTGTATGGTTGGATGGCGTATTGAACTTTTTTAAAAAGTGAGAGAGCGAAAAGGTGAGGTGAAAAAAGTAGGAGTTTTTATGTGGCTAAAGGCTAAAATAAATCATAAACGGTAGACTAAATAATAAAAAATTGGCGCAAACGGTTTGAGATGAGACAGGTGGTTTCGTTGAGCTGAAACAAGCAATCCAGGTGGCTGGGAAGAGAAGGAGTCATACTTTAAGGTGGGGTTGGGGTGGGGAGGATGTTCAGCTGGTCTGCGCACCCCTCCCAATTCCCCTTTTAAAATAACTCCTCCCTCTTCTGTTCCCCTCAGTAATTCAGTCAATCCGCCATTCAGCCTTCCAGCCAATTCAGCCGATCTGTCCAGCCAAAGGCAGCAGACGAAGCATTTATCGTCAGTACAGTTGGAGCCGCCAGCTCGTCGGCGCGTACCATGCAGAGCGCTGGTGTGGTCGTGTTGCTCGTGGTTGTGGCGTGCGCGTGTGTTCCAAGCTTGGCCTCCTCCTCCACCCAGAGTGGTGCCGCTCAGCCCAACCACCCACGCCACACCCTTCTTGCCCTTGTGAGGGCGGCCGCGGCACTCCCATCGCCCTATTCACATCATATCAGTCAAGGGCGGCAGTATCATCATCAGCCCTTTAGTCTCGCCCGCCGCCCATCTTTCGATTTTACCCCCGCACGCCCGCGTGATGTATTATTATCAGAGTTCGTCTCAAAGCCCTCGGAAGAGAAAAGAGTACCTGGAGGAGAGGAAAGGGGCGTCTGGCGTAAGAGGGCCAACATCAACGATAGTTTAGTGCCCGAAGATGACCAAGGGGAGGAGCTGTTTGGCACTCTCCCTCAGGTGGGCGCTTCTCTCGCCACCAACTTTCTTCGCCACGCGAGGTCGAGCCCGCGTCCGTTTGAAGTCCCCCAGATAGGTAAGTCAAAATGGGTACCCTGAGCCCCACACTCCATATTAACAAAATGGGAACCTAACCTATCAAATTGTTCACGAAATGACACCTCGAAAATTAAAACCCCCTCTTTTTGAAAATCCTAAAAATATAAGATCTTTAGGGCTACATCGTGGCCACGTCAGAACACTCCTTCCCGTGAGATTAGCGAGGTTAAACGATGTTTAGCCTGTTCAGTAGACGAATGGGTGGCCCTCCTCCGCGTAGAGATGATGTATCGACTCGTGGTTCGAATCCTATGTAAAGCTGTAGGTCCTCTTGGTCACACGACTTTTACCATTACGAGAGAGGTTGAACAACCTCAAAGACATCATTATTATTATAAGGTCTCTAAAGATGGGACCGACGCCCCCTCCAAAAGAAAAAAAAATAACCCCACAAACAAAAACACCTTAAAATACATATACAGTAAATCGCCCAAAACAAATGACAAAAAAAAAGATCTCACGAAGAAATTTCGTAAAATCTGAATAGTTTAAAATACGAATCTTGCCATATATGAATATCTAAAAATATGAACCTCACAAAATACTGATCTCTTAAAATTCAATTCTCACAAAATATGAATCTCTTAAAATAAATAATATAAATCTCGCAAAAAATATGAATATCTTAAAAATACAAATCTCTCAAAACATTAATCTCTTAAAATATGAATCTCTCAAAATACTCGTCTTTTAAAATATGAATCTAGCAAAATACTCATGTTTTAAAATATGAATCTCTCAAAATACTCGTCTTTTAAAATATGAATCTAGCAAAATACTCATGTTTTAAAATATGAATCTCGCAAAATGTGCTTTTTAGAAGAATATCTTGAATCCCATTGAGAAAATAGTGGGCATTCTTTTAGAGAATAATACCCAATTTTGAAAGTCACTCTCTAAAATAGTGGAGTGCATTTGTCATACAGTATTTATACTAACTCTCAAATCAAGGCATTCAGATATTATTATTAATAATAAAGTAATTATTATTCATTAATAAAAAATAAAGTATTTAATTATTCACGCATTTAATTCAAGTAACTTTCAAGGACCATAATATGAGGAAAGTAGTTTTGAAATATCGAAATATGAATATGTAGTTTAATAACAATATATATATATAATATATGTATATATGTATAGTATATTATTTCATTATAAATAATGATATGATAGTAAAATGTATCTTGTTATTCATTATTATACTAATATAACTATAAATATATATTGTATAACCTAAATGCTCTACTCGCAATTAGCGTAAGTTCATCATCATCATCATTATTATTATTATTATATATAGAAAAAAAATGTTTGTTTACTGAACGTCTGACTATTTTTAACTTATTTTCGCTATTTTTAGCTTATTCTTAAAGTTACCGTGAAAACAATTACATTTTCTAATTAAAAAAAATTGAGTTCACGCTGGCAATTTCTTTATTTCAATAGAACTAAATACAATGGTTCATAACATTAAAAATAACATATATATATATATATATAATATATATATATATATATATAATATATATATATTGATACAGTTGTATTTTAATGCAAAACGGTTGAAAGAATAACTTTTAAAAATTTTAAAACTTATAAAACTTAAAAAAACTTGAAAAAAAAACTGTAAGATTGTTTCCCCAAAAATGAAAATTTGATACAAGGAAATCGTTCAGTATTTGCACAAAAATATCAACAGGTTTTATATGTTTTTTTTACAATATATATATACAGTATATGCACACACTCAACTGGATAGCCGTCTGGTTAAGAAAACCGATCTGCAAATCGGAAGAACGTGGGTTTGATTTCCGCGTTCGACTTTGAAATTTCAGATTTGAGGATCAAAGGGTTTTCCTTGGATATTTCTAGATGGATTCCTGCTTCAAACTGCGCATTAAACTGTAGGTCCTCCGCAGGTGGTAGGGGTGGGTTGCAAGCAAGAGCCTTAACCTTTGTCCGTAAAAACAACTTGTTGGGAATTGTTGTCGGAAGCAAATAATATATATATAATATATATATATATATATATATATATATATACCAAAAAAGGTATATAGCCTATAGGCCTATATATATATATATACACACACACAGTATATATATATATATATATATATATATATTATATATATATATATATATATATATCAACTAAAAACGAATTTTAGACCAAATTCCTTTCTAATAACCGATAAGGACAGTTATTTTCAAAAGCTAAATATATAAATAGAAAGTTAACTAGAAATTAAATATAAAACAAATTTAAAGATAGAAAAAAAATTAACGTCAAAAGGCATTTAACGGCTTTAAAATATCTAAAAAAAAAAATAATAATTTTTCGTAATCGTGAGCTTGTAACAGGTTAGGTCATAATAGCCTGGGTTTACTTTCTTCACCCAAAATCCCATTACAATTTCGCATTGGACAAGAGATTTTAATATACGTAAATATGTGTATTATTATTATATATAATACGATATTTATGTGAAAATTATTGTATACGGAGTATGTATTTGTATTTCGTATATAGGAAGATATACGATACAATATAAATGCATAAGTATCGTATCGTGAAATAAGTGGTATAAAAATTGCTGTCGAGAGAGAGAGAGAGAGAGAGAGAGAGAGAGAGAGAGACTGGCATCTTTGAGTAGCAAAATAGACAAAATAAAAAGCGAAGCTGTACTTGAGATTGACCTTTTAGAAGCTAAAATTAAAACTGTTTTTAACTTTAAATAAAACAGTGAAAAGTAAACGGGTTTTATTATATCCTTTGTTTCGTTCTCAGTTGTAATCTTTGAGAAAGGTCATTCAGAGAGAGTTCGTACACAAATCAATCGGAGCGGAAGGGAACATCTTGCGAAGTACTTTAATTGGGAGTATAATGCAGCTATATATATATGTATATATATTTTCGTCAATTAATTGAATATTCACGGGCGGCCAAGTTTATTAGCTCTGCGGTGCGAGAAACCACAAACTTGTTCATTTTACTAAAATTAATTAGATTATTTATATATTTTCTTAAATTAAGTTATTAAAACTTGTTACAACTTGTTTCAACTTGTTTTAAAGAGTTTAATAAACTAAAAAGATGACGAACACACGTATATATGTTACGGCCTTTTTGCGAAATCGGCCGTTTTGCAAAAAGATCGGCCTTTTTGCAAAAGGGCCAAAAACCCGGCCTGTTTGCATAATGGCATAAAATACCAGGCCACTTTGCAAACAGGCTGGCATATTGGCCATTTTGCAAAATGACTAGTAATGCTGTCTGCCATTTTGCAAAATGACTAGTAATGCTGTCTGCCATTTTGCGCAAAAGCAGAACTCCAATTAAGAGATTCAATCCAGTTCGATTGAAATTATTCAAATTATTGAAATTTAAATTACTGAATGCCCGGTTAAGTTAACTGAATGCCCGGTTAGGTCAACTGTCCTCCCTTGACGATTGGTTAGGTTAAGGCTTGATATTTTCGTTGTTTAACCCAACCAATCGTCAAGGGCGAACAACTGACCTTATCGGACATTCAATTAACCTAACAGGGCATTCAGTTGACCTAACCGGGCATTCACTGTCCAGTTCAATGTGAAGTTCTGCCGTTTCGCAAAATGGCCGACAGCATTACCAGTCATTTTGCAAAATGGCCAATATGCCGTCCTGTTTGCAAAGTGGCATGGCATTTAATATCACTATGCAAAAAGGCCGAGTTTTTGGTCCTTTTACAAAAAGGCCGATGTTTTTGCAAAACGGGCGATTTCGCCAAAAGGCCGTAACATATATATATATTTAACTAACTAGCAATTACTGTAACACCCTGTAACTGACTAACATTCTAAATCTGTAACTGTAAAATGTCCTAAACCTCAATCAACTTCGTATTATGAATTTATAACAATCAATTCAGTAAAGGGATGCTTTATACGGTGACTTTATATATCCAGGTAATACATTGGTTTTAACATGGAAACACTGACCATGCAATTACCTTTAAAAATTGTACACATAACTTAAACACACCCACACACACCCACACATACACATATATATATATATATATGGTGAAATTCATGATTTAGTATTAAATCCTCCAACACTATTGATTTCTTTGTGTGGATACAACAGAGTAACGATGTACTCTACAAAGTACGTTGTACTTTCTGAACATGAAAGCATGACAGTAATTCGTTTGTACAAAGTTCATTAAGCATGTGAATAATTTACTACGAAGAACACGAATATATATATATATATATATATAATATATATATATATATATATATATATATATATATATATATATTATATATATAATATATATATATATACGCGTGTGTGTGTGTGTGTGTGTGTCTGTGTCTGTGTGTGTTTCTTGAAGCAGTTAGAAGTAGAGAATTAGAGAAAGGTAGAAAAAAATATATAGTATATAGTATGAAAGTTATAAAATAATAATAATAATAATAATAATAATAATAATAATAATAATTTTAAAATATGAAATATATTTTCTTTCAAAATATATAAAATAAACTTTTTCGAAAAATATCTTCCAAAAATTGAAAATAAATTGTAAAAAGAAGAAAAGAAAATAATCTTTTTTAAAGAAGTAAAAATGTTTTTAAGATTTTAGGAGACCTCTCTTCTTCTCCCCCCCCCACGCCTCACAAAAATAAATAAGTAAATCAATAAATTAAAAAAGAATATAAAATAATAATACCTACTGAAGTATATTCAAACGAAAAACTACGTTCAGAGTAAACCAAAATGAGCATAATGTAATACTGTCATAAAAAAAAAAACAATTCTCTCTCTCATACAGACACACACACACACACACACACACACATATATATAATTCATAAAGTGGAATTATAAATTGGAATTATTATCGCTCCAGATAACAATATTAGTTAACTTTCCGGCCAGAAATTAATTATCTGAAATAATCAGTGCCAAGTCAGTGATATGGTGCCATTATCACAGACTGGAAGAATCTCTTTCAAAGACATATCTCAGTTCATAGACTTCTTCACAAACTCATTTCGGAGCATATATATATAATATATATATATATATATATAATATATATATATATATATATATATATATATGTGTGTTGTGTGTGTGTGTGTGTGTGTGTGGTGTGTGTGTGAATTAGATTTAACCTCACTGAGTAAGAGTTCGACCTTTTTCTCTGCTCACTTTATTCCAGCTCGATTTTATTCCAGTTCCATTAAATTCCATCTTAATCCAGTTTCATCTTAATTCCTGTGCGTTCGATTTAATTTCAAGATTACTAATCTAGATCCTGTTCGAGTTTGTTCGTAACCTGGTCCTTAACCTAATCTTATTTGACCTAACCTAACCTAACATTTTATAACAAGACCTATCCTAATTAACCTAATACTAGCTTTATCGGGTAATAAGTATTAATTCCAGTATTATTCGACTTTGTTCCAGTACGTTCGGATTAATTCCAGTCTGATTGATACCATTCGGCTTAAAGTACGACCTTATTCCAGAGTCCAGTCCCTGGTCTTAAGTTCAATTTTACTCTGCTTTAGCGTACCATATATATATATATATATATATATATATATATATATATTAGTGATGTAGGTCACATCCGCATCCGCATCCGCGGAACATCCGCACATTTTCTCGCATCCGCATCCGCACTTTGGACTGCGGATGTCGTGCGGATGTGGACCGTTGAGATAAAATGTTATTAATAAGCGGAAATTATCAAATTCTACTATATTAATAGAACTAGTTCATTGTGCGCAAAAGTGATGCAAGCGACAAGACGAGAGGCTGTTCTTGTATGAAGTTACTCTCTTGCAACCTACTTAGATCCACGTTACAAAGCTAAGTTATTTTCACCTAGTACATTAGAACGAGTTAAATCATCACTTGGCAAAGCAGTTGAAGAGCTTCAATCTCTTGAATCTGTCGCTTCGCCACCCACCAAAAGAATAAAAGTTTCAGTGACAGAACCAACACCTTCAACAAGCAAATCTATCACAGAACTGTCTCTCAGTTTCTTGAGTCAAGCAGCAATGACGAGACCTACGCGATGTCAAAAGATGTAATAAAAATGATCGAGAGCTATCACCAATAAAAAAACGCCTGGCTGCATGTGACAATCCTATTAGTTGGTGGAAAAATACGCAGAATATCTATCCACACTTGAGTAAACTTGCAAGGAAACATTTAGCCTGTCCTCCAACAAACGTACCAAG
>JAJOZX010001846.1:572500-577500 GCA_023014485.1 Bathynomus jamesi
GTTACTATTTTATATCCATTTTTTGGATAACTTTCTATGCTTAGGCGTGCCAGGAAATTTTGATCGCGTAAAAAACAAGAGTTAGTAATACGTAATATTTCTTGGGTGTGGGCGGGAGGATATTTTATTATGTATGGTGACGATAATAAAATTTAAAAAAAAGACCCTCAGTCATTATTACCAATTAGTATTTTTTTATGCTTTTTTGGAATTTTATGGTTCTAGGCGAACTTTTTTCCCAAACTGTAAATTAAATGCCAAGCGTACAACTAGACAAATATACTGTAACTGGAAATACGGGTAACCTATCATGCCAGCTATTATAATTTGTGACCACATGTTTTTTTGTGTTTACAGTACCATTTACAGTTGAAAACCTATAGAGTAAAAACTGTAGGCGTAAAATTACTAGAGTAGCAATATTGTCGTAAAATTACAGCATACGAAAGAGCATAACTTTACAGTAACAACTAAAGAATATATTTACAAAACAAAAAATAATTCTTAACTTTAACTTCTTAATATAAAATTTCTCCGCCAAGATCAACTTCACTCTGAAAAAAAGAAAAAAAAAATTGGACAATGAAGTTGAAATCTCAAATTGAAGATTTTAGAATTACTGATCGTGTAATATACTCAGAAAAGAACCTAAAAATAGACCTCTTTCTTTTTTTTTTCCCTACATCTTATTATTAGCATTAAGGGAGTCTGTTTTAGTCTAGGACAAATATTGGTCCATATTCCCGCGCTCAATTTCGTCTTTTCTATAGCCGGTGATGTCTGTTCATACTTTCAGGCAGTCAATTTCATTTTTTTCCCTTTCTGTCCATTATGTTGAGTTTTTGTTCCATTATTCAATGTTTGTCTTCTTAGCTTTTTTTTTTTAGTTTGGGTTTTACTTCATATCTATATCTTTAATTGCCCCTCTCTCTCTCTCTCTCTCTCTCTCTCTCTATCTCAGTTACTCTCTCGTTTGTTTGAACTGTTATCTTTGCCAGCCTATTTTAATTTCAATATTTAAATAAGATTTTGAAGGCAGAGCTTTTATGACAACGTTTCCTTGACCTTTTCTCGTTAAAAACCCTTTAAAACATTTTTTTTTTCTTTCATTTAAAAATAATTTCATTATTTTTCAACTTAAAGGAAGATAGTGTGCAATGGAGTACCGTAACATTGATGCTGTAGTCTCTTTACTGATGTTGTTAGGTTAAAGTATATAATATACAGGGTGGCGCAAAAGTCGCGTATCGCAGGAATTTTCAGTGTTGACCATATTATTTTTTTTCTTTTAGGGAGGGGATGGCTACGAAATTAACAATAGACGAGAGGGTGAGATTGGTTTTAATGTATGGAATACCAGGTACAACAAATCGATAAGTCGGTACAGAATTTAAATTCTGTACCGATTCATCTAAAAGGAAAAAATATATATATATAATCAACACTGAAAATTCCTATGATGCGCGACTTTTGCGCCACCCTGTATATATACATATAATATATAATATCTATATATATATATATATATATATATATATATATATATATATATATATATATATATGGAAGGAAATAATGAACTAACAGACGATCTGAAAGAAATATCTGAAACATTGAGAGCCCAGTATGAATCGGTCTTCAGTACCCCAAAAAGTGATAAATCGATACCTGACATAGATGTATTCTTCGAAGAGAAATTGCAAGTAGAATGTATAACAGACTTTGATTTTACCCCAAATGATGTAGCGAGAGCTATAGGACAAATGAAATCACATTCAGCTGCAGGTCCGGACAAATGGAACGCACTATTAATCAAAAACTGTAAAAATGAAATTGCTACACCCTTATACTGGATATGGAGATCCCTAGACACTGGGGAAATACCGAGCATCTTGAAAAGAGCAAACATTGTCCTTATATATACTGTATATATATATATATATAATATATATATATATATATATATAGGCGGGGATAGATCTCAAGCAAAGAACTATATACCAGTGTCATTGACGTCAAACCTCACCAAAATATTTGAAAGAATAGTTAGAGAAAATCGATGACTTCTCGGAGACACTGGAAAAATTCAAAGAAAATCAGCACGGATTCCGATCGGGAAGATCATGCCTATCACAACTTATAGAGCATTATAACAATATCTTAGATACACTTGAAGGTAATGAAAACTATGATGTCATATCACGGATTTTTTTAAAGCTTTCGATAAGTGCGATCATGGTGTAATAGCACATAAAGTGAAACATATGAGAATAACAGGCAAAGTGGGAAAATGGATCTACAACTTCCTCAGAGAACGACTACAGGTGGTCAAAATTGAAGGTGCATCATCATCAGAATCAGAAGTACGCAGCTCAGTACCACAAGGTACAGTGCTGGCCCCACTCCTGTTCATTGTCATGCTAACAGACGTAGACAGCGGAGTAAACAGCAACAGTGTAGTAACATCCTTTACGGACGATACAAAGATCAGCAGAAAATTCAGCGATGCAAATGAAGTGGAGACCTTGCAAAGGGACACAAACAAAATATACAAATGGTCAGAAGACAACAATATGACACTTAACACCGAGAAATTTCAGCTCTTGAAATATGGTAGAAATGAGAAAATTAAACAGACTGCATATTATGCTCCAGATAGACAGGTAATTCAGAGAAGCACAAAAGCGGTCGACTTGGGGATAATAATGCCCGAGGATACCAAATTCGAGACACAAAATCAGATAGCAATAAACAAAGCAAAAAACGTCGCGGGACAGGTACTAAGAACGTTCAAAAGGAAGGACAAGACTGTAATGATTCCCCTGCTGAGAACACTGATTATACCAAAACTTGAATACTGCTCAGTTTTGACGTCCCCATATAAAAAGGAGGAAATTAGTAAACTAGAAGAAACGCAGAGACATGTCACAGCCAAGATTGATGGCTGCAAAGAACTCAACTACTGGGAAAAACTATGTAAACTAAATCTGTACTGCCTGGAAAGAAGAAGAGAGAGGTATACCATAATCTACATATGGAAAATGATCGAAAAACTGGTACCAAACTTAAAACTAAACCCAATTACCATCCAAAGAACGCTGGAAAATAGGAAAGGCAGAATGTGTAGTGTTCCCAAATTAAAGGCCCGATAAGGGACCTCCTCAACACTGAAGGAAAATAGCTTGGTTGTCAGAGGGCCAAGAATTTTTAACCAGCTTCCTAAGGACCTCAGAAACGTTACAGGGGTCAAAGTTGAAGTCTTCAAGAGAAGGCTAGATGCCTGGCTCAGGACGGTACCAGATGAGCCGGGTGTATCTGGCTATGCGCAGTGGAGAGCGCAAGAGAGCAACTCGTTCCTCCACCAAGCCAGGCCTAGAGGCGGGACCACCAGCTTGACCTTCGTGTGAAAAGAGACCAACGCACGAAACCGCACGAGGTTAACGAAGTATATATATATATATACACACATATACACACACTGTATATATAAATATATGTGTGCGTGCGTGTGCGTGTGTGCATATGTATGTGTGTAATAATAATACCAACTAAATACAAGCTTATAAGTTAAACATTAGCTGTAATCCTAAAATTCCAATGGCTCTTTCTTTAGTCAATAAAATTGCAAAATCATAATGTTACATTCTTTAAAAGGATATAATTACGCATCTGTGACGTCACTGAAAATATTAATGACCAAAAGACGACAGAAAAACGAATGATTTTTATCTTTAAATAAGTTTTGGTTCCAATATTTTACCTTCGTTCTGGATTATTCATATTGTTCTTTAACAAAACACTTTTAGTCTTCTACTTCATCTCTATTGTGGAGAAGTGTTTGAATATCAATTAAAACAATACAGGGATTCAATTATTATATCAAATTACGAGGTATTGTTTTTCGAAGATAAACTTCACGTAATTTTTATGAGGTTTTTAAAATGCAAATATTTTTGGGGCAAAATTCGCTTCAGTTCGAAAAAGTTATTATTTGATTTTGCGAAGCTATTAATTTTCTTAAAGAAATTATACCTAAAGCGCGTACCTGCGGGAAGGCTATTAAAACTTTAGCAAATATTTTAAAAGTAAATAGCTTTTCCCGAGGAAAAGGCGGAGGCCTTTTTCCTCGGGAGTGTAACTCACTTTCATATTAGCCATTGCGTGTTATTGTACCCGCAACAAAAAAAAAAAGGTCCCAAAACAAGACATCATTTTGAACATTTGTTTTAGTTTTAATGTATTTCTTTTGAAAATTGAATTTAAAATAAATTTTCCTATGAGACCGGACTTATGGGACACCCTGTATTCAAACCGTATATACGGTAGTACGACATATTCATATTAATGACAGAAAACTATATATTAAAGACATTCGTGTGATATGATTATGATCAGAGGAAATTGTACAGAGGCTGTTTCAACAGGAGAATCGATAAAATATTGAATTCCGATTGGCCACGCAAATGTGTCACAATGTTATCTATTACTTAATTTGTATTGTCACGTGCCTTTTCATATTGACTGTATTTGTGTGTGTGTGTGTGTGTGTGTGTGTGTATATATATATATAACGACATGGATTAAGAGAGAGAGAGAGAGAGATGAATTAAACGAAAGACACTAAAAAATTCTGCAATATACAGCACATATACTATATATATACAGTATATATATATATATATCAGTATTTTTAGTATCTTTCATTGAATTCATATCTCTCTCTCTCTCTCTCTCTCTCTCTCTCTCTCTCTCTCCCCATGTCGTTATAGTTTCAGGGGATAAAAAAACTATATATCAGATTATACTTGGAATAGAGCCAAAGTATTCCAACATCTTCTCAATGTTAGGATGTTTGTGGAGTTACAACAATAATATTCTTAATGGAAACAACATCGTTGCATCAATACGTACGTTTCGTACTTGAAATGGAAACATCATCTGGGTGGATGTTCTGGCAATTTGCACTTGTGCAATTCAGTAAAAACATTAAAAAAAAACGC
>JAJOZX010001846.1:580000-612500 GCA_023014485.1 Bathynomus jamesi
CTAATCTTTCGTTGCTCCCACAAGTGCTCAATATACATTCGTGTTAGACATTGGGGTGCCAAGAGAGAAAGTTTTATGTCCTATCTTTTATTCCATTATCTAGCTATGACAGAGGTGTGACGAAGAGATCCATCTTCCTGAAAATAAACAGATCAAAGTTGATGACACCTCACTAGTGCAGTAGACATTGATGATTCTTCAAGATCTCCTAATACCCATCAGAATTTAAACGTCTCACGACGAACACCGAACCTATTTTAGCGTCATGACAAATTGTCGCCTACACCATGGCAGAGCTGGCACTTGCGGCATATTGCGGTACTGCGGTACTGCTGCACTACCAAACCGGTACCAAACCGGTACGCGGAAATTTGAATGCGGTAGCGGTACTGCGGTACTTTCAGCGATCCTTTGCGGTACTGCGTTATGGGGGCCCAGGGTGGTAGTGCGGTGGTACCGCAAGTACCGCAGTACCGCAAAATATGCCGCAAATGCCCAGCTCTGCACCATGGCACCTTTTCCGCCATATTGCACAGTGATCTGAAGACGCTGTGAATAGAAGCCACACGTGAAATGTTGACACCTGGATTCATGAAAGAACACATTTCTGCAAACGTCAACGGTCTTCCGAAATACTCTTTTCGACTGCGTTGATATTTTTCAGAAAGGGAGGGTTTCCTTTCTGAAAGGCATCAGCTACACGTCTTTCTAAGGCGTTGGATATGTCGTTGTACTGCGCTCTAACGCATTTCAGTCGTGCGGATGATGTTTCAAGAAAATCCTAACAGATGGATTAGGAATGACGGCCAAGGGCATGTTCCTTTCGCCGTGCCAATGGCGCCAATGGTGATGGTCTTTTTGGTCATTTTTTCCGTATGAATTTAATTCTCATGTATTGAACTTTGAAAATACATTGATAAAAAGAGGTCCATGAAATGGCCAAATCGTTAGCAGTCTGTTACTTTGACCAAATGTGAATGATTTACAACCCGGAGACAAGAAGAAATACTGCGATGATGCCTTGTTTTCAGGTTTCGTTCGTAAACATGGGAACTAGACTTTTAGAATATCCTATCATGTCGGATGGTCCAGAAGACATAACAAATTATTTCGGAGGGGAGAACACCACACCACACACACCACACACACACACACACACACACACACATATATATATATATATATATATATATATATATATATATATATATATATGCGACCGTAACACCAGGAAAAAAAATTTGTAAAGGCAAATTTAAAAAAAAATGAATCAGAAGTTTTTAAAAACTTGTAACTTCTGATACTTTGATAAGTTCAATATTTACTCTTAACGACATAATTCACACACACACACACACACACACACACACACACACACACACATATATATATATATAATATATATATAATATATATATATATAATATAACTAAACTGGAAACTGAACATATAGTCGTATTCGAAAAGTATCTAAAGTTTCAAAAAGCATTTTTTTTTCAAATAATTTTTACTAAAGATTTACTTTCCCCCTACCCCCACCACCACCCCCGAAAAAAAACAAGCTGAAATTAAAATTTTTGACAAAAGTCAAAGAGTACAACGAGATTCGACTCCATAAAAATAAATTATAAATTAAAAAAAAATAAGGAATAAAAACGAAAATAAAAGATAAAGAAGAGGGTTGGCACTGGCACAGTGGCACTCTGCAGAATGAAAAATTTCCTTATTGAACGATAAATCTGGCAACACTTACAGCTTGGAGGGTACTCCAAGGTACTTCTTAGTTTTTGTTATTTTCAAAAAGGATTTCTCATTATATTTGTATAGTTTTACGATCTTAAATAAGATGTGTCAAGGACCAGGTATATACACACACATACATACATACATACATACATACAAATACAGTATATATATATATATACACTGTGTGTTGTTTGTAGTTAAAATGTATATATGTACGGCATGAGAAGGTGCCCCCTCAGGGCATTCGATTCCGCTCGTATGTAAGAGAATTACGAGTTGTGACTGATTGGGGACCTTGGTGCAGTGGTTAGCATATCCGACTGGCAATTGGATGATCCCGGGTTCGATTCCTGGGAGGTGCCTCATTTTTCATTTGCGCGTTCTCTCTCCCCATCTTGTGCGGACGCTCTTCTACACAGGCGTCGTTCTTTACATTAATTATACTGTGTGATGTTTGCAGTTAAAATGTGTGTGTGTGTATATATATATATATATATATATACGCATGGCATCTTAAATGTTCCGACTGCGTGGGAATTAACAATGCATCATTAATCAATATTTCATTAAATTTGACAATCTTTTCATAGTAAGAAGGAAATAATATTTTGTTATTTGATAAAATTATAAACTCCAAACGTTGGATTTACCCGATTTGTGAGGTATTTCCTAACCTAACCTAACGTAACCTAACCTCTGAAGTAATCTGATACTAAATAATAATAGTTAATAATAAACTTATTACTATATATGGATGCAATCTCTTTAAGCGCGGCATATATATATATATATATGTATATTATATATATATATATATATATATATTATATAATATATATATATATATATATATATATATAATATATATATATATATATATAATATATAGATATATATATATATATATATACACACACCTAGTGTGTCTCAAAGCTCAGTGTCACAATACTTTCTTTGAGTTAGAAATTTCTGCACATTTTGAAATTCCCAAAAATTTGATAATTTTTTTAATTTTTTTCTAACAAATAATAAAATTGGAACTATTTCAACATAATATTTGAATTAATTATAATTTTAGAATATTTTTAAGTAATTTCAAACCTATACTTTGTTCATTACGCCAACTTACCAGAGGTAAGTGGAATATTTTGATTTAAATCAACTTACACCAGTAGAGAACGTTCAGGTGAAACTAAGCCTCCAATGTTTACATATACGTAGTGTGCTGGTAGTGCGACAAAAATGCCAAAACAACGCTACAGAGCAAGATTCCAAGTAGCAAAAAAAAAAAACCCCAAGATTTTTTGGATTTACTGTTTTTAAAAATAGTTTTTTTCTCGTAAATTCAATTAAGAATAATTAGAAACAATTAAATTTTTGAGGAAACGAGAGAAATTGTTTCAGAAAACAAAGAATTTTCACCTTTATAACCGCAAAGATGTTTGTGACTTTGCACCTAATAAACTTTTATTTCTGTAACATCAAAAGAGTAATTGAACCTCTTCCAAAAATTCAACTTATCAAAAGGAAACTATAGATATAATCCGGCAATTAAGAATGTGATAACAAGCCACGCCCCAACCACCTGAGCTCTAACCCTCCAGTATTTAAGGACTTTACTTAACTTTAACTCCTTCATTGTACAGCTGAAAGATGATACGTGAAGAATCGAAACTTATAAAATGTACATTAATAAATTGTTCTCTCATATAATGCTTTTAGTTTTATCAATTACGTAATATTATTAATATTTAATTACCACCCTAGTTATTATTCTTATTAAGGTGCTACTGTAGTATGCGGTCTACCGTTAAGTTTCTACTGTAGTATGCGGTCTACTATCTACTGTAGTATGCGGTCTACCGTTCAAAATATTTAAAAGGAATTGAAAAGGAATTGAAAGGAATTATAATTTAATTTACACAATTAAGGAATTATTAAAGAAGTTAAACATACTACTACCGCATACTTAACGGTAGACCGCATACTACAGTACGCCCTTGATGATTGGTTAGGTTAAGTCGTGATATTTTCGTTAGTTTTAACGAAAATATCACGACTTAACCTAACCAATCGTCAAGGGCGTACAATTAACCTAATAATAAAAAATAAGAAGATAAGAAGCTATAATTAAAAGGTAGACCGCCGAATCGTAGGTAGACCGCATACTACAGTAGCACCCTTATTAATTCTACGATTACTTTTACATCCATGTACTTCTGTAAAACACACATACACACTATATACATATATATATATATATATATATATATATATATATATATATATATATATATATATATATATATTTCAATTCCAATTATACTTTATCAATTTAATAGCACGGTATTCTCCCATATAGAGAAACTTAGAACGCTGAACCAATAACTCCTTCGTGTTCATTGCATGACGCACAGCAACTAACACATTTATTCTCATATATTGAATAATTATAGGTTAAATCACTGTAAAACACGCTTAAATTCCAGGTTAATTTAATAAATCACCTGTTCAAGGCCTAATTATCAGGTGTGAGCAAGTTGTAAAAATGGAGCCACGGTCAAAAATTTTCTTGTCGAAAAGCTAATCCTACAACTTTTCTTATTGTTATTTGACTGAAATGTCAGATTAATTCAAAATTAACTCGTATATGCCAGCGTCATATATATATATATAATATATATATATATATATATATATATATATATATATATATTGTGTGTGGTGTGTGTGTGTTTGTTTTTCTTGAGCATTAGGAAACATTGCATGTATGCTTATCCTTCCATAAGCTAAATTAAATCCAAATATAAACTCATTTATGAAGGCAAAACTAAATTGGAAAGAAAACACACACACACACACACACACACACACACACACACACACACACACACACACCAGTAAAAAAAAAACCGACGTCCAAAAACAACGTGTGTATGTAACGTTCTCAGAAATAAAGTTTAAAAATAAAACATGAACGGAAATAGCATGCGCTTAAGGGAAAAAAACACACACAGACAAACACACGCGCGGAATAGCATTGTAAATAATGGAATCTTTGTATAAGCCAACGTCAGATACGTATACCAACCGTGCTGAATGAATGGAACAGACGAAATAACGAAGGAAAGAAGCTTCTCGCTAAGTAGCACCGATTTTTATTAGTATTATTATCGACTGGTGGCGGGGTGGGGTGGCGGGAGATGGGGGTAAAGTGGGGGGATAGTATTGTAAGAGACCCCCACCATCCCTACGTTCTATTTCGGGAACTTTGAACCACCAAACGCAGGTATCAGAGTCCGTGGCTAAAAACACCTGTGGTTTGATGGATGGGGGGGGAGGCGGAGGTATGGAAAAGGAAGGCTCAGGTATAAAACAGGTAGCAGAAACAGCCAATATGGAAAATTTGCACGGTTTGTCGACGAGGGGAGGAGGAAATAGATGAAAGATGAGTGTGAAAGATAAAATCGCTTAAAAGTAGGATGCACGAGAAACGGAAAGGATGAGACAAAGGGAGTTTGAGCATTCAAACTATTTAAATAGGTAACTAAAAGAGAAAGCTGTGTGTGTGTGTGTGTGTGTTGTGTGTGTGTGTGTGGTGTGTGTGTGTGAGAGAGAGAGAAAGAGAGAGAGAGAGAGAAAGAGAGAGAGAGAGAGAAAAGTAGATAACATTATGGCAGAAGGTAGATTTAAGAGATAAAACGGAATGAAGAAAATGTAGACGTAAAAGAAGATACTAAAAATAAAGTGAGGTAGACGTAAAATAAGAGACTAAAAATAAAGTGAGGTAGACGTAAAATAAGAGACTAAAAATAACGTGAGGTAGACGTAAAATAAGAGACTAAAAATAAAGTGAGGTAGACGTAAAATAAGAGACTAAAAATAAAGTGAGGTAGAGATTTAAAATAAAAAATATTGAGATATAAGTGGAAGATGAAGTGTTAAATGTGACAGAGGTTAAGTGAGGTAAATGAAGTGAGGAGAATGAGGCGTTCGTGACTCAGTGAAAAAAATTGAAAAAATAAATGAATCCATTGTTAATACTAAAGAATTAACCTTTTGAAGTACAATCGATTGAAAAAGTCCGGTTGTGAACGCTCTAGCTGGTACCTACTCTATATTTATCATGAAGACACATGGACTTTCACAGGATTTATTCGATCGACTGTACATCAAAGGGTTAAGACCATATAATATAAACTCATAATCGGATTGAATAACTCTCTCTCTCTCTCTCTCTCTCTCTCTCTCTCTCTCCTCTTCTCTCTCTCTCTCTTTTTCGCATATATATATATATATATATATATATATATATTGTTCGAATGTTTTGGTTCCTCATACGGAGTTAGACAAGGCTCTGTATTCTCTCCTCTGCTGTTTAATATATATATATATATATATATATATACACGGTGAACCAAAAGTAGGTGGACAGTAGGTTGAATACGGTTTGTGTTATATTATATTATAACTATGGTGTTCATTATAACTATGGTGTTTGTGTTTTATTATATTAAATATTATAACTAAATTTATTTAAATTTTATTTTGTATTATAGTATACAAAAAAATTAAATATGTATTCTCAAAATAAACGTTATCATTTACTGTCCACCTACATTTGGTTCACCCTATATATATATTGTGGGATGAATTGTTTTTCTTAATGAGGCAAGAGTATAGATGACATGAGGATGAATAACTTGGTCTATGCCGATGATATGGTGTTAATAAGCCCTTCGGTGGAAGGTCTGGATGATTTTATAAGAATTTGTGAATCATATTCACAGAACCATGACATTAGTTTTAATGTTACTAAAACCAAGGTTAAGCAATTCCATCCTAAAAGTTCAAACCAAACAGTTAATATTATTTTCAAAATGAGACGAACCAATAGTGCAGGTACAAGAATTTAAGTAACTGGGTCAAACAATCATCAGCTCCTTAAGTGACGACTCAGACATAAGGAAACAATATCAAAGTTACTGTGCTAAGTAAGGCAAACGATATTATAAGGAACTTCAAATTCTGTACAAGCGAAGATAAAGACGCGCTTTTTTCTTACTTTCTGCACTGATATTTATGGACAGCAATTCTGAGTTAATTATAAAAAAAAGGTACTGCAGAATTCTCAATTTGTTTTACAAGAGATCCTAGAGACTGCTGCACGAGTTACCTCCAAGATGCTCAGCCTCTCAAATGTTCGCTAACCGCAACGTTCCGAGTCTCCCTGAGATAACAAGACGCGCTCAATATGTCTAATGTGAAAAGTTAAAAACTCAGACAATCCAGTTGTCCAAGCTATTCATCAGTCCTGCTATACGTTTTCCAGATTGTGGACCTCTTCGTACGAAAGTGTTTGTCTATAACTCCACTTAACTCCGGCATTAGCTATTCTATTGCATGTACTTATTATTTTTATGAAGCTGTTATTATTAATTTTATTATTTCTCTTTTCTTTAAGTGTATAATTATTATTATTATTATTATTATTTCTTTATTACTGTTGTTCTTTTTTATTTTTGTTTTTTAAATTTATCGTTTAATTTAAATTTATTGTTTAATTAGTTCATTATCTTGATGAATATTGTACCTTTTTTGAGGTGGGAGAACCTGTCTCCTGCCAATAAACATTATTATTACCATTACTATTATCATCATCGTTATCATTACCATATACTGTATATTATGTTGGTATTGCCACTAGTAATCTTTCTTTTTAGTTCTTTTTTTCTTTTTGTAGTCTATTTGTGGGTAGTTTTTTATTATTACTCGTTTCGTAACGTCCTATTTTTATTTCTGGTTTAGTCCTAAATTTTTAGTTTCTTAAATTTATTATTGTTTGATTTATCTTATCGTTTATTACCTTCAACATTATTAGTGTACTATTTTATGGGATTTATATCCCGATAATAAAGCTCATCATTATCATTATTAATTTAATAATAACAACAGAGGGTATATTACCTGATGGATTTTGATTAATTTTTAATGGAAAATATTTTAACCCTTTCAGACTCGCTGCTACGAGACAAATGTTTTTGAAAACCCTATATCTGAATTTTGTTCGGTTTAGTATCCCATTAAATATTGTGGCATTTTTTTTTTTTATTGAAAATTTCGAGAATAAAAACTGTACAGTATTACCTCTTTTCCGAGGGAAATAAACTGCATAACCAATTAGCATGTAGAAAAACTACTTCTGATCTAATGTAACCAATCAGGTTTAAGAAATTACCACTGTGGGGGTAGTTGTGGGGGTGACTCTAATGGCAACAAATATATCTATCGTCAAGTGCGAATGGGGATATTTATAGTAAATATAAATTCAAGGTTAATATTAATCTTTACATCAAATATTTTTTTTTAAAGAATATTTCCAGTGAAAGTTTCCTCGCTTCGCATTTCTTAATGAAAATTATGATGATAACTAACGAATTATCGTAAAAAGGGGGAAACATACAGTTTCAGAATAAAGTTCGCATAGAAACATAAAATTTCTACAAAGCATAATAAATTAATGATTGGGGTTTTGCTTTTGAAATTTTATTACTGTTACCAAAAAGCATAAAATTTTTTAAAAATATATATTACCAATTAGTAATTTTTTATGCTTTTTAGAAATTGTTTCTAGGGCATCTTTCTTCCGAAACTGTACACGTGGAATTTATTCTTATAGAAGGTTGTCATTTATTGTTTTGCAGAATCTTGTATGTAAACAAATTCGTCTTGGTTAACACGTGATACTGCATGATACACAAATAACACACACACACACACACAAAAAAATGCTTAGCCCCCCCCCCCCCCAGTTAAGACAATGACAAGTTCCCGCATCTGTTTAATGATATTAAAAACTCAAGACCTAAATATATTTAAAAATCCTACTTTCCTGATACGATAATTCTGAGTAAAATTTTATGCAAATTATTCCACAGAGACATTCCGGTTCACAAACACATTTTGGGGTGCATTTTAAGGAGCAGTTGTTTTGGCGCTTTACACAATTGTTCTTTTTGTTCAGGAAGTGGGTCAAATCTGCATGAAAAAAGATTTTGTTTTTGAAAGCACTGACCAAGAGAGTAAAAACATATCATGTTTTTCTTCTATATTTCTACGGTACCAACAGAAAAATATTTATGTACAAAAATATAAAAAACGTTAGAGAAAATATAGGTCAAAACCGCTTATAAAAATCACTCCTGGGATTGTCAAAGTGGTCCTTATATGTGGATGATTCTTATATGCAGCTTTGACCATACTTTGGTTAACCTTGGTTTTGCTTCCGCCCGAATTGTTTATTCTGACGAAGGTCAAACTTGTCACTCCACCTATATATATATATATATATATATATATATATATATATATATCAGTGATGTAGGACTCGAGACCAGTCTCGGTCTCGGCCACGGTGGTCTCGACTAAATCACTAATATATATACATATTATATCCTCATCTAGAGTTCAGTAAAGGCGCCGACTTCCAATGAAGCAAACCTAGTACGATCAATAATAATAATAATAATAATAATAATAATAATAATAATAATTTCTGATATTAATTCCATTTATTTTTTAGTTAGATTGTTTGTTTGTTTGCGTATTCCATTTTACGTTGTTCGCCCACCAGAGGGCGGTGAAACATATGGTAACGCTGCCAACCTTTAAAGGGAGAACGGTGTCGAACCAAATAGGCTACATTACGTGTGGCGAGTGCGTCACTATGGCCCCATCCTTATGCTTCGTTATAACTATAGTTACTTTCGAGTAACTACATGAATGCCGAGTGGATCTTTAAAAAAAGAAACTACAAAAGCGCCCTCTTGCGTTTACACTTAATTATCGAGTAACGTTTTAGCCTTAACTGTTAAAAATGCTGAAAAGCTAAACATACGTAAGTATACGTATACGCAAACACTAAACAACATTTTAACGTAATTATAAACAAAAATAGACAAAAAAAATTATGAATTTAAATCAATATAACACCATCTTTTTATAGCACTGACTGTAATTTGTTTACAGTAAACACAAAATGGAACATCTAAATAGAATCTAGATGTGACGGAAGGCTATGTTAATATTTACCTTCAATCTATAAACGAGCAGGTAAATAATTCTCTTTCATAGTATTGAAGTGACATTTTTGTGCTTTCTTTGATAAGTTTACAGAAATTATTTCATTGCTACAACATCATTAATGACGTTAAAAGGGCTCCTTCTCAAGCACTTACGTCCCCGTGACCGTGAACATCTATATAAGTGAATACTAATTTAAAATAATTGTCTTACTCAGAAACATATATATTGTGCTGGAAAAAAGTCGATCCTGAACCGTCGTTCGAAACCATTATATAGTAATATACATGTACTTTTGGTATAGTGGTTGACATCGCTGACTACGAATTCACCGGCACATTGTTCGATTCCCGGCGATTGCAGACGCCGCTCAGCTCACCCAGCTGTTCATACTTCCATCCAAAAAAAATTGGTTGGTAGATAAATGGGTACCCTGAGATCGTGAAATCGAGTACGGGTGAGAACTTTGTAATTTCTGACCACCCGTTGTAAGTCGTGGTTCGGAGCAAAAATGAAGTCAGAATGAACAAGTAAGGCTAAGGTTACCAATATACAGCTGCACCTGAGCTGCCCGTGTTCGTCTCTACCGCCATTTCCCCGATCAAGAAAGTAAGCGGCATACTGATTGGCTGATGCGTAATTGGCTAGAATGTCTCTCCCTCACAGAGAAATACTTTTAAATGCTTAAAATACTTTTAAGTAATGCGTTTAATATACTTTATATACGATACCACTGTATATAAAGTATGTACAAATAACTAATGAGGGTCTAAATGGGTCATTAAAATATATACTACAGTATCAGCAAAGGAAAACCGCTTTATAACGAACATCCAATCTACAACGACAGTAATTTGGCTGATATATTTCGATATAGAGAGGTTTTAAAATAGACAACGTTTCGAATTCGTTAAAGAGTGATCTCCTCATCAATTCTGTCGAAGATATAATAGAAGAAAGAACTGCTCTGACAGACCCGATGAAGAGCTAACGATTTAACAGGCTTGAAACGTTGTCTACTGTATTTTAAAGTGAATTTTAATAATATATATATATATATATGTGTGTGTGTGTGTGTGTGTGTGTGTGTGTGTGTGTGTGTTAACGAAACATAATGATATAATTCATTCCTCGTTCTACAATAAACTCGTTCTTAGTGTAACGACGCAACCAGACTGAGAAATCATCAAGTATCGATTCTGAAGCAGAAATTTGCTCAATAATATTTACATAGATTTATTTTCACTTCTATTATTTAGAGATTTAAGTCAAGAAATACATCAATTCTGTTGAAAATAGATGCACTCAATCCAACATTTAAGCTTGTGTAGATACACAGCAAAATATAGCTGATATGAGATGAATTTACGTGTGGTTAAAGTTAACAGAAACACGAGGATTCTAAGATTAACACTAACTGCAAAGACGAATTATTTACTCCTTTTATGATGGTGGATATCCCTATCTACGTAGTTTGTTGTGACATATTAACTATCAGTGTTAACTTCGTACGCAAATGTAACGTTAACTTAGTATTTAGTATCAATTTAGTATTTCTAATAATTATTTTATAATGTTTTTAGTTAACATTTTTTAATAAGGATAATGATCTTAAATTATTATTTTGTTTAAACTTAACTATGTATTTACAAAGGTAAAATGACGAAGCACTAATTATGACGTACAGAAAGTATATATATATATAATTCATGTGCGTCATAATTAGTGCTTCGTCCATTTATATATATATATATATATATATATATATATTATATATATATATATATGAGGAGAGAGAGAGAGGAGAGATTTTTATCACCTCAGGGTTTGAGAGTTTGTAATCACGTAAGTATCTCTTGAGGTGAGGTGAGAACTAATTAAATGACATGAAGGTTTTGAATGAATGCTGGAAAAAGTTGTTTGTTTATTCCAACCGCTCTTAATAAACTTTTCTTTTTATTTAATTTAATAATAACTAAAAATTATAATTTTTTATTTATTTCTTTAATAATTAATGTAAAGATAAGAGCTAATTATCAAATAATTTAAATAAACTTGATTATGCCAATAATTAAATAAATAAATAATAATAAATAAAATAATGATAATAATAAATAAATAAATAAATAATATACAGAGTGTCATTGCCTCCATATTGATTCAAAAGTTATTTTCTTTAAAATTTATTTAATTATACTTAATTATTACTTTTAATTATTATTACTGTTAGGGCAGAAAGGCCAAATAAATGTTAATTAGACATTACGAAAACATTTTTACAAAACAGCAAATTTTTTTTTTTTTTTTTTTTTTTTTTTCTAAAATTCGCTACAAGCGTATATGCGAATTTCTCATTTGCTATATGAGCTTTTTAGCTTCATGCAATGTTAAAAAAATGTTAAATTTAGATATAAAACCATTTTTTTCAGTACATGCAAAGCATTTATGCGTTTATGATATGAAAGACTCGTAATATATATATATATATATAATATATATATATATATATATATATATATATATATATATATATAAAATTTACAGTTACTTGAGGCATACACGAATGGTACGTATTGGAAATTTATAATAAATTTATCGATAATATCTGAGTGCCTAAAAGGACGCCGCAACTTATTTGTATTAAACGTAGCCAAGCTAAAAGCGCAGAATATATGTCTCTCTACCTTAAAGTTTATCAATAGAAGAAAAGCAAGAGAACAAGAATAATGTGACGTCATGCGATGACGTCATACCAAAGAGAGCGTAGCCACGCCCACATTTAGAGGACAAGGGGGTGGGGTGGGTTCTGAAGTGGGCGAGAGAAGAACGACTATGGGTGGGGTAGACTACGGAAGACTGCTGCTGCTGCTGCTGCTGCTGTTGTTGTTGTTGCTGTTTATTCTACTGCTGCAGAGAATGGTCTTTAGATAAATTGGATGGTTGAGTGGCATACTTAAGGACTCAACCATGGGTGCCTCTAAGTAGCGCTTTTGAGTGGCTGCCTTTCCTTTCCTCTGGTTAAATAGAAACCAGGTTTCCTCTGGTTAAATAGAAACCAGGTTGAGCAACTTCACTCTAAGACGGTCTTACGGTGAATGAAGCGCGAAGAGACTCTTTGAGGTTAATACACCATACCGAATATATGCCTAAATAAATTCAGGATAGAGCGAATATATATATATATATACACGCTTAAAGCAGATGGTTTTAAATTTAAAGACTATTAATGTCTATTTTAATTTTTTTTTAATATTTTCTGTTTATGCTTAATATACGTGTATAATATACACATATATTAATATAGTGTATTGTGAAGTAATTGAGATTTGATTTTGACTTCATTTCCTTAACTTATGGAAAAAATATAAAGAAAACGTTTCATCTCTAGTCATATATATGTATATATATATATATATTGAAATCTTCAAGAGAAGACTAGGTGCCTGGCTCAGGACTGTACCAGATGAGCCGGGTGTACCTGCCTATGTGCGGTGGAGAGCGCAAAAAGCAACTCGCTCCTCCACCAAGCCAGGCCACCAGCTTGACCTTCGTGTGAAGAGAGACCAACAGACGGAACATCAACGAGGTATATATATATATATATATATATATATATATATATAAAATTTTATTTATTTATTTTTTTGGCTTTGAACGTCGGTTCAGAATTGACAGGTTGTTAACCCCTCTCCAGCATCCCGTGTCATTTGAGGGATTTCATGGAGGAGAGAGTTGTTTTTCACTCTCATTTTGCCCTAGTAGCCACCTACGCACTTCTGGTCAGAGATTTTTCAAAAGAACCTCTCCAGCTAGTTCTTAAAATCATTGACGGTGGTGTGCTGCAAGTTCTTCAGTTCTTTCGGCAACATGTTGGGCTTGATATATATATATATATATATATATATATATATACAAAATCACCGATACATTCATAGTTTAAGTGAAAGTATGAAGAGTTAAACATCTTTTTACACAGAGCACCATTCCCTCCATACGCCCATTTTAGGGTACAAGCAACTTACAGCAGCATTATATATATATATATATATATAATATATATATATATATGCACACACACACACAAGTTTTTATAAAATACATGCATGTACATAAATACATGCATAAATACAAATACATAATGTACACACGACAAATTATGTATACAGGATGTATGGTTGATACACTGCCCTTTTGATACAAGGTTAAAAGGTTCATATGTCGTTATTAATTCAGTATTTGCATAACAGTTTAAAAATAGTAAATGATGAAGTTCTGCCTTTCAATTAATTTTACCACGACCAAAATTTCCACGAAGGGTTTTTTTTTTTAATATTTTAATTGTAAAATTAGTGGTATCAGAGTTTCCAAAATATATTTCCTCTTGGTATCATTTACATTTACATTTACTGAATAATAATAATAATAATAATAATGATGATGATGATGATGATGATAATGATAATTTAAAAGTGGTGGTCCGGAAATCTATTCAAACTACCGTCCAACATCAAATTTGGTGCCCATAGTAAAAATCTTTGAGGAAATCCTCTATGGAATGGGTAATACTTTTTTTTAATTTTTCTAGCAAAGGAAAACGTATTGATCATGTCACTTTCATCAGTTAGGTTTTAAGGCAAAAAGCTCTACGAGCGATGTGGTTATTGCGTGCACGAAGGAATTATAATAATCTAAACATTAAAAAACTCAATTACAATCTTCTTGAACCTGTTTAAAGCTTTTGATTCGCTAGAACGCTCATTTCTAACCCATAAACTGGCTAAATATTGAGTACATGCTACGTCATTAGAGTTATTAAGTCCTATTTAAATAAAAGAAAAATATATCCTATATCATTATATCCAGTAATAATAGATGCAATTACGATATATCCTGTATAACATTTATCAGCTTGTAGAAATACAAGCTACCATTCATTCGTTAATAAAAAATATCAGAATCATACGGTGTGTTGCAAAAGTCGTGGTGTTTTTTCGGGGTTTCGATATATTTAGCGGACAACCTCTGAGCAGTGCTTACGTACATTTGCAAAGTTTCGCTTATCTTCTTGAAGTTTATAGAATTGTACAGATCATCGACATCGTTTTCGAAATTATGGAGCTGACATTTGACGTTGCGAACGATATCAGGAAACAAACGCGATGCCACACCGAATGCAGCGCTTTTAATACAAGACTTGACATCATGAAAACTTTCGAGACAACGATAATATAAAGATAAAAAATATGAATACGACGATGCAACTAACAAACCTTATTTTCCAGTTTTCTTTAAGGAAAAACCATACTACATTTACGTTTTCTTTAAAGAAATAAACCTGTTTAAAAATATGATAAAGATCCTGAAAAAACGCTACGACGTTTGTAACACCGCTTATCAAGCGCTGAAACCAAGTGAAACCACGCGAGTTCTGTAAGTTCAAACTCTTAAAACCAATTATTAAGTTAAATAACCTTACAATTAAATATCTTCTCCCATATTTATAATATATTCTAATGTTAATTATAAAAATCATATCAAATAACCAAGTAAACCATTCAGTGAACCTAAGTCACGATAGCTATAATTTCCAGAAATCTAACTTCACGCTTGACATATCAAAGTAGATCTCTCTCATAAAAAAGGAGTTGATATTTGAAATAGTCTAGAAATAAAATTTAAAAACGAGAGCTTTTCTATTAATTTTTTTTAAAAAACAGTTAAAAAGTAACTTTTTTTAATGGATATTGAATTTTTCCTTTAATTTTTGTGTCCATATTCTGTTTTCTATCTTAAAACTTGAAGAGAATATCAGTTTAATGTTTAATTACGGACTTCTTTAACTTAAGAAGACCTTCAAAATAAAATCTTGGAATTGTACAAAATTTATTTATTTACTTGGGATTTACTTCGTTTATAAATAGATACCAATTGTGTACATTATTAACATTTAGGTTTTAAACGAATCCCAGTTACTGATATATACTGTACTTGCCATAACCCTGCTTATGTAATATGACCATATGTATTATGACGGTATGTAATTGTTACCATAAAAAGTAATTCATATTGCTTCATATTTAGCAGTTCTTCAGATTCTTTACTTCAAATTGGATATGCCCTTATTGCATTACCTTTACTTATATGGTCTCTGTATACTTGTCCTTTGAACAATAAAGAATTATTATTATTATTATTAATTATTATTAATAATTATTATTATTATTATTATTATTACTATTTCATTATACGTTCTCATATCACATTTAGGTCTTTATAAATATTTCGCATTATTAATGGCAAAAATAACGTAATTTATTAACGTCCGATGTTAGAAAGGCGTATAATGAATGTAATAAAGGAAAACGTATATATTAAATATGTCGAATATTAGATTAATATTAGACGTTATTGATAATAGATTTTTATTCCAACGAAACACGAAAGGAAAAGACAAAAACAATCACTGAAAATCATTCAAATAATGAATATATGGCCAACATTGCTCTCTCTCTCTCTCTCTTTACCTCAGTCTGTTTGTCTGTCTGTCAAGCTGTTGCGGCCCTCTCATTTCCTTGTAACTCCTTGTAATTCTCTGTCTGTCTGCCTATCTGTCTGTCTGTCTGTCTGTCTGTCTGTCTCTGTCTGTCTCTCTATCTCTTTCTCTCTCTGTCTCTCCTCTCTCTCTCTCTCTGTTTATAACTTCATAAGCTCCGATTTTAACAAGGAACTTAGATTGTGTTAATAAAGGCAATATTGTTCAAAGCACCAAATGTTTAATGTTTAATAAAATAAAGTGGCGAACGAATATTTAGCAAAAGACAAAATAAATTCTATTTTGTTCCAAACGCCACAAAAATAAAGCGAAAAGTCTTTGAAGTGTGTGTGTGTTTGTGTGTGTGTGTGTGCTTGGCTGTCTTACAAAACAGCGACAATTTTTAGGATATACACAGATCTCATTGCGACGCAAACGTACGACTAGCGACATTAGCGGTGTTGCCATAGTTTCAGACTAATTTTTTTTTATTAGAAATGATTAAGTATAAAAAAATTGGCTATAATAAGAGTTACGTCAGGTTAGGTTACCTTAGCTTAAGTTAATTAAATTATTTAAACTAAATTAAATGTTAGCTATGGTTTGGTTAAGTTAGGTTAGGTTAGATTAGCGCGAGTACCTCACTATTTAATGACTTAACAAAAACGTCCGTTCGAGCCCTCAATTACGTTCCAAACACTTATCACGTCATTCTCGGTTCGATGACATTAAGGTTAGGTTAGGTTAAGTTAAATTAGGTTTGGTTAATTTTATATATATATATATATATATATAATATATATTTTTATTTTTTTAAAAAGACGGTACTTCGCTCATGGCGGAGATGCGCATAACATTATTAAGTATTAAGTATTTGACAAAGTATTTGCAGTGACAAAATGTTAAGTTCAAATTGTACCATTTTTTGCGCAAAAGTACAATATTAGATGACTCGAACTTGATGAATGGATGAAAACAATATACAGGTACATCATTTTCAGACAATAGAACAAGTTATGCGAATCATATTTGAGTTTGCAGAATTTCTGACTTGTATATAGTTATTTCGGTAGTATTGCTAACTTCAGACTGGCTCTCTCTCTCTCTATCTCTCTCTCTCTCAGCCGAGTTCTTTAGACATCACACTGTACTAACAATTACAAACTTCAGCATTATACGGGGCTCCAATAAACCTTAGCCCCCCCCCATGGCCTAAACCATTAGAGGTACAGTAAAACTAAACATAGCTTACAAAAGAGAATTTAATCCTGCATTTAATGAGAAACAATTAAAACTTGGTGTTCCCGCCATTGGCTTCCAAGACAGCCTGAATTCGCTTTGGGTAGCTTGCCAAAAGTGACGTGAATAGATCTTGATTGTTATGCAAATTTGCTAAAACAGTTTCAATGTGTTGCGTCATTGTATCCTTCGAAAATCGATTTGCTGCAGGTTCTTCAAACAAGAGACATTCAACCTCGTCCTTTATAATTGATCCAATGTGTTCACAGACGTTCAGGTCAGGAGAATTTCCTGGCCATTCTTCATTTCCAAAGAAATCGATCTCATGGTTCCGCAACAACTGTTGAGTGGCTAATGCCTTAAAGCAGGGGGCCTTATCGTGCAGAAGTGTGACCTGATCGACATCCATAACATTGTTTGGGTTTCTTAGAAAAGGAATGACATGCTGGGATAGAATAATATCACGAAAATACCGTCCATCCCAACTCTGACCATTTGGCTTCAGCACCCACATGAGCTTCTTTGCAGTGAACAAAACAAACACACCAACACAGTCTGGATTTTTTAATAATTCGCGATAATGTTCATTGTCATCGATTTCATCTGGTGTTGTGGCCCACACTCGATCATTTTGGTAGTTAGGCCGACGTGTTACGTAAACAAAAAATTCATCGGAGACAGCTAAATGCATGAAATCATCCACATCCCAATCTTCAAGATAATGGACAAACCACATTCTGTCATCGATGTTAAGTTGAGTTTTTCTTGGCTTTGGAAGTTCATGCCAAGGCTTTAAACCTTGCCTATGACGGTACAGTCGAATGATCTCACCACTAACGATCTTTTCTCTCAACACTTCGATCTCTCTAGAAAGTTTAGCACAGCTGTTTTTCCGCTTACGCGTACCGCTTTCAATGATGTCCTTTGTTTCCTGAGAGAGTGGCAAATTTGGGCACCCAGATTTGGTTGTATCCATTTCACATTCATCAAAGTTTTATTCCAATTTCTTTTGACGAAGTCCTCACTTCTTCGCAACTTTTGGCAACCCATGAACGTGTTATAAAGGTGGCTCCAGCATCACGAGCTTCCCGAAATGTTATTGCTCGTACGCGATCTATCACACGTTGCCTCTCCGAATAACCAATTAATTGAGAAGCCATTATATTATCACTTTATCAGCTAGAGTAATTTTAATACCTACAATAAATAAAGAATTTTATATATTTTTATAATCACTAAAAACTATTTCGATATAAGTAAACATGTAAGCTGCAAATGGGGGGGCTAAGGTTTTTTGGAACCCCTTACAAACGAAGCTAAGGGCAAGAGTTTAGCAAACTTTTTCTTTAGTTTTATGTAGTCAAAGTATAGTGTACACACACACACACACACACACACACACACACACACACACACAAGCACGAATTCATGAGCGCGCTCACATTTTACTTTAGGTCAAGTAGGATGAATGTACAGAGTTTCTTGAATTTATAGTCACAGAGTTTATAGTTTAAATGGAATTTAACTATTTAGGAAAATATAGTTGGAGAAATAAACTTTTATATTCCAAGAATTAGCTGATTGGAGTACTTGTCTCTTCTAACATACTTATATTCGAAACGTGCATATCGGGACAGCGAATTGAAGCATTTCACCAAAACATTTCAAAACTATTTTACCATTTTTTAGGAGAGTTCTGCGAAGGGTGAAGAATTAGATAGATATTCTCTTGTCCAGTATACATTTTTTCACGCGCACACACGCACACACACACACACACATATTATATAATATATATATATATATATATATATGTGTGTGTGTGTGTGTGTGTGTGTGTGTTAAGATTCTACACTTGTAACGGAATGACTACGTAAATTCATACATACGTTTTTTCCGAAAGTTTTTCCTACGACAATAATAGTGAAATATGTGTTGCAAACACCGTAGAATTATATTGTTTTTACGCTCCTTTTTGTTCTTATATATATATAATATATATAAGCAAACAACCACAGGGATAAAGGAAAAGAAACACGAAATCTGAGCGCTTTCGTGATATATTTACATCTCAAGGACAAGAAAGAATTTCTTTCTTGTCCTTGAAGATGTAAATATATCACAAAAGCGCTCGGATTTCGTGTTTCTTTTTCCTTTTTCCCTGTGGTTGTTTGCTTATTAATAAGATCACGTGTTATTCTGTGATTTTACTGCATATATATATAATATAATATATACATATACACACACACGTTGTCTGTGATTGGAATCTTCTTGCTTCTTTAGTCGCTTTGTCTAAGCACTTAATTTTGCATAGGACACTCTATTTACCTTTATCGTTTATTCAAAATTTAAACTTTATTCACTGTGGATCTTTGGCAAAGTCACAATTCATTTTATATTTATATTTTGTGATTGCATTCCTAAAACTATACTTAATATTTCAAGAACATAGGACTTTGAAAAGAAGACATTCTCTCTCTCTCTCTCTCTCTCTCTCTCTCTCTCTCTCTCTCTCTCTCTCTCTATATATATATATATATATATATATATATACACTAAGGGCACTCAATATATTTTGCCCCACCCTTTTTTCTTAGCTTAATAATAGGCCATGGGGCTGAAATGTCTTTTGGGCAGTAAGTTTGAACTTTCTGCGCTTCACATAACCGGATTTTTCCAGTTTGAACCTCCCCCTCCTTGTATAAAACCGCTTTTAAACGCCCATGTATAAAACCGATGGTTAACGCAGTTTCGAAAATGGCGTCTGACAGTGATGTGCGTCGTAAACAGAGAGCTGTTATCGAGTTCTTAACCGCAGAGAAGGAAACAGTTGGAAATATTCACAAACGTCTACAAAACGTTTACGGAGATGCTGTTGTTGATCGAAGCACAGTTGGACGCTGGTCTAAACGTGTGAGATCATCGGAGAGAGAGGCAGCCAGCCTCGATGATGAGCCATGCAGCAGTCGCCTGGTATCGGCTGTGACATCTCACACTGTGCAACGTGCTAACAGCATCATTCGATCAAATCGGCGCGTCACATACAAGAAGCTATCACTGGAGCTAGGAATTAGTGAAGGAAGTGTGAATACGATAATTCAGCAACTGGGATACTCAAAAGTGTGTTCACGGTTTGTTCCTCGCGAACTGATTGAAGATCCAAAGCCCAAAGAAAAGGAGTTGCTTCTGAGTCGTTGGTTCGATACGAGACAGAAGGCAGTGGCGGATCTACTATGAAACTAATGAAGCTTAAGCTTCAGGGCCCCTAATCCAGGAGGGGCCCTGAAGCAACTTTTTTTTAATGAGTGAATTTTTCAACAAAATCGATGGAGTTTTTTTTAAGTGTTTGTTATTAAAATAAGGCTATTTTAGTGATAGAATCATAAGCCAATGGGTTGAAGTACTTAATATTGACCTTAGAATATGCTCTAATACCCATTTCATATGGCCTCAAAATGCCCCCGTAATTGGTCAAATTTCAAAATTTTCTCGGGGGCTTGCAGCGCCCGAACCCCCAGCTGTATGGGCTCGCTGAGCTCGCCAGACCTCGTTGCTGGTGGAAGGGGCTCACTGTATGGCCCATTTTCAAGGACACCACCCCACCACCCCGTTCTCCGCCATTTGGGCCTCGAGGTCCTTGCAAGGGCAGCAAGGCCCTTTGAACCTTGTTGGATGTTGCCCTATTGTTGCTGGTTGCGAAGGGGCCCCCATAACAGTTCAAGCTTCAGGGTCCCAAAAATGTAGGTCCGCCACTGACAGAAGGGGATGACTTCCTTTCACGAATTGTGACTGGGGATGAGACTTGGATACACCACTTTGAACCTGAAACAAAACGCCAATCCATGGAGTGGCATCACGCAGACTCCCCACGCAAGAAAAAGTTCAAAATGGCTTCCTCTGCAGGAAAGTTTATGACCACCATCTTCTCGGACATGAAAGGGGTGATTCTGGTGGACATTATGAAGAAAGGACAAACAATACCCTACACGCAGTGGTTCTTAACCTTTTTACTACCATGCCCCCTCTAGGAATTGGTCCTTCCCTCCACGCCCCCCTTCAATCAAAATAACATTCTCAATAACTTCTCAATATTAGCCCATGCTCTCGTTAAGAGAATAACAAATACAATTAGAGAAATTCCTGTTTCTAGGGGGGCGCGCCCCCCAGGTTAAGAACCACTGCGGCCTACAGAGACTCCAGAGACGTATAAAGCGATTTCGACCGGAGAGAAAAAACTGGAAGACGTCCTTTTTTTGCACGATAACGCAAGACCACACAACAGTTTGCAAACAAGAGAGGCCATCACAAAAATGCGCTTGACTCTGTTACTCTACCCTCCATACAGCCCGGATGTGGCACCTTCAGACTTCCATTTATTTGGGCCAATGAAGGATGCTATTCGTGGAAGAAAGTTTCAGAGTGACGATGAGGTTGTTGAGGAGGTTAAAAGGTGGCTCCAGCAGAACCCAGCGGACTTTTACCAGCAAGGAATAAAGGCCCTCGTTTCGAGGTGGAGGAAAGCCGTAGAAAAGGGTGGAAACTATATGGAAAAATAAAAACTTGTAAAAAAGGTATGTAACGACTTGTGTGCACAATTTCTGGAACTTACAAGGAAACTTGGAAAGAAAAAAAAGGTGGGGCAAAATATTATTGAGTGGCCCTCGTGTGTATATATATATATTATATATATATAATATATATATATATATATATATATTATATATATTATATCTGTGAAGACAAACCCCTTTCGTATAGAATGCTTTTTTATCGACGTCTGTTTTCACTAATATATCAAATTATCACTTTTGGACATTAAAAACACTATGTCCAGCGAGGTGGTAAAAACCTGTAATTTGATATTTATAATCGATAACCCGTCAAATCGTCTGGCGTTAATGGCACTCTTATCTCTAATCAGACAAAGTGAGTTCTTGAAATAGACAGACCTGACAGTTACCATCAAAATAACGTTACAGAAATTATTATTATTATTATTATTATTATTATTTCTGAAAATTCATTATTCATCTTGCGATATACACGATCAAGTTATACGGCATACACAAATAAAGCTGGAAGTATATGTGTTTACAGTATAATGCAATTGCCCCTGTCCACCCAAACATGGAGCGTTTGCAGGGTTTCGGACGCATTCTGTAGCGCAGTAGAACAATAGGAAAACATATACACACATACACACACACACACACACACACAGTATATATTATATATATATATATATATTATATATATATAGAGAGAGAGAGAGAGAGAGAGAGAGAGAGAGTTAATAGTTGCGTTCGCTCCTATTAGGTGCTATCTTTTGTATCACTTTCCTCCTATACGCAAAATAGTTACTACTTTGTTGTAGATTATTTTGGTGTTCAATTTAAGTTAGGTTAGGTTAGGTTAACTTAACCTAACCTAACCTAACCTAAAAGAAACTAAAACTAAACAAACAAAACTGGGTGTGTAAAATCCTGATGTAGCACGAAGTAGTAGTAATTTGATTTTGATTTTTTAATTAAAATCGTAACGCGAGTAAAATTCGAAAAATAATCGTTGTATACGATAAAGAAGAGCATTCTCTAAACTTTTTAATGATACTCCTACCTACCTAAATGCAAGCGTAAGTGATTAAAAATTTAAAAAAAAAAGATATAACACGTAGGAGCTAATGTGACTTCCACGATCAACGACGAAAATGCAAGAGGAACTTGCACTCTTATAAGTAAGTATATATATATAAATTATATATATATATATATATATAGATAGAGAGAGAGAGAGAGAGAGAGAGAGAGAGAGAGAGAGCAGAACCTACTTAAAGTAATTACTGTCGGGACCAAACAAAAGCGGTCACTTCACTTTAGGCAGGTGTCACTGTAGAAAAATTCACATTTCTCCGAAGAGAGCTAAAAACAAATGAAACAGCTTTTTTTCAATAACGTGCTTCAGCTCTACAAAGGATTATTCTATTAATTTAAAAAAAAAATGATGCATTTTTGTAGTGAAACTCAGTCGTTTTAACTCCCTCTTTATTTAACTTTGCAAAAATTACAGGTATGATTCTTGAGAGGATTAAGCTGTAAGATCCTTGTGTTCTATTAGAATCGTACGGTCACTTTAACGTATTAAATTCTGGACAAAAATTATTTTTAGCTCGATATAAACGGTCACTTTCTGCAGTATGCATGTGGTCACTATACCGAAAAAAAAATGTAGATTGTAAATATAGGATTTTTACCGGGACCGAAGAAAGTTGTCAATTTAGACAGATGGTAACTTTGCAAAAGTGGTCATATTGATAGGTTCTAACATATATACAGGGTGATTCAAAAGTCAGGTTACATAGGGCTTTTCTGTTTCTTTGCAGGTAAATGAGTTATGAGATGTTATCGAAGGAGGAGCGCATTGATGTGATATTCTTAGCTGGCTGCACAAGTGCATTGCCGTTAACGGTGGCCATATCGAACATGTGATGTGATTATTCCCTTGTATCATTACATAATACAGCATATCCCTACGTAACCTGACTTTTGAATCACCCTGTGTATATATATATATATATATATATATATATATATGTGTGTGTGTGTGTGTGTGTGTGAGTGTTTCGTTATTGGTCAGTTGTGTCAACCAATCACCGATATCCTATACAGAACGTGTCCAAAAATATTGGAAAAATTGTATTCTGATGGGGAAGGGGAGTGAGAAGGCAAGCAAGGACAATTGCATGATGCTACATACATGTTCTGTAATGGAATTTTTTTTTACCATTTTTAATGCGATATTTCAAACGTTAATAACGGAATTTTAAGCGTTAATTTTGGCATACAAACTTACATACAAACATACAAACTGGCATACAATTAACGCTTGAATTCCGTTATTAACAGAAACGGTAACGTGGTAACAATATAGTAAAAATAAATAAATAACGAAATATTTTTATGGTACCGTTTCTTGTCACACACACACACACACACACACACACACACACACACACACACACACACACACACTGTATATGAAAATGAAAATGAAAAGGTTTATTGGCAGACTATAGTCCATATGACAAATATTATTAATACAATGACAGTTCACATACTAAGGATAGAAATATACACAATTGATTAGAAATAATACTGTAATGTCGAAGGTTAAGTGGAGCTACAGACAGACGTTTTCGTACCAAGAATTCCATAGCTTAGAGGATAAATGGCAGGACTCATGGATAGCTTCGATAATCGGGTTGGTTGATTTTTTAATTCTTTGCATTAGACTGTGTTGAGCACGTCTTGTTACCTCCGGGAAGCTCGGGACATTGTGGGTAGCAAACATTTGCGAAGCTGAGCATCTCCGGAGTAATTTATGTAAGAGTCTAAAAGACCTGTTGTACGGCAAATTTAGGGTTCTGCCAGAACTTTTTTATAATTTACCCAGAGTTGCTGTCCGTATATATTACTGCAGAAAACACGAAAGAGTGTGTATTTAGCTTCACTTGTACAGAATCAAAAGTTCCTTATGGTCATACTCGCTTTAGCACACAGGCTTCGAGATTGTTTTCTTATATCCGAGTCATCACTCAAGGAGCTGGTAATAGTTTGACCCAAATACTTAAACTCTTGTACTTCCTCAATTACTTCACCATTCATTTTAAACCTTATATCAACTGGCTGATTACAGCTTTTGCGATGAAATTGCATAACCTTTGTTTTTGTAACATTAAAAAGAATTTCATGTTTCTGCGAATACACTTCGCATACTTTTAGTAGCCGATCCAGACCTTTAACAGAGGGACTTATTAACGCCATATCATCGGCATAAACTAAGTTATTTATTCTTGTGTTATCTATACAACATCCCACTGTTGCCTCATTAAATGAAGCAATTAATCCGTCAATATACACATTAAACAGCATTGCGGAGAGCAAGAAGCCAAAACACTCAGATAGTATATTGCTCCACCTAACGGTGAAAGATTGGTGGGAATACCAAAATTTCAATACATTTAATATGTACATGGGAACTTTCCTGTCTTCTAGTTTTTCAAATAAAATATTGTGGTTCACCCTATCATATGCTTTACTTATATCTAGGAAACAGCTATAAATAGTTGAATTACTGTCAATGTATTTAGATATTGTTTCTTTAAGTACATAGATACACAGGTCAGTTGAGTGGGACCGTTTAAAACAAAACTGATTAGATGTCCACAGGAAATCATTTAATCGGAGTACAAGAGTTTTTCTAGTAGTTTCGAGAAGCAGGAAGCGACAGCAATAGGCCTGTAATTATTGCTGGACAGAATGTCTCCGTACTTATTTTTGATCAGGGGCAAGATATATATATATACCCTCATGAACTCTGCAGAGATATAGCTATGCGCAGACATACTACGTCATTGGCATATTTTAAGTGCTCATTCGATAAGTCATTTACCCCTGACGCAGAACCAGTCTTTCACTCTTTAATTAACCTCTTTACTTCAGAAACTGATATCAAAGTATTTTCTCTTGTCCCTCCCACAGTCGTTTCGCTGCAATCTATCTTAAGATTATCCCTACTCACACTGTTGAGAATGTTAGAGTAGTGGTTTTTCCACAGCTTTGCAATTTCAGCCTCTCCCGACACCCCATCGATTGTCGGAGGGAGGACATTTTTGACATCCGTTTGATTCTTAACAAATTTCCAAAATTTGTTATTATCTTTATTTATGCGAGCTTCACAGGCTTTTGATGCTCGAATAGACTCTTCTTCCTGTTTACATCGCCCTATGGTATATATATATATATATATATATATATATTGCTTCATTCATTTAAGTTCACTTTCTTTCACATTGGCTTTAATCTTTAATTCCAGTTTGGGTTTTAGCCATTTTTAACTGTTATCATTGATACTTGGCCTGCGTGACGTCATTATTCCGATGCTGTTTGGCTTCTCTCCAAAATATCCCCAATGAGATGAGCCGACCAGATTTAAAGCAAGAAGTGAATGTCCAAAATATATATACATATATATATATTTGGACATATACAAAGAGAGAGAGAGAGAGAGAGAGAGATTTATAATAAATATGCGATCTAGTAAAAATGTTTCTATATTGAAATAATTTCGCTATGTCTTTCAGTAAAAATTGCATCAAGGAAGGCTGAAGATGGCCTGCAATCTTTACTTTGTGATTTTTAGGATGAATGTCCTTACCTTTTTTTAACGCGTGAGGAAGAAATATTATGATTATTATTATTTTATAATACTAACCAAAACTAATAGTTAATTTCTGATCATTGAATGAACTAGGTCACGGAACTATAGGAATAACCTTTTCGTCGTCTATTTTAAGACTCAGATTCTATATTTATTTGAATCATTTACAGCAAGTCTGAGATCGTATTAGATCGTTCAGAGCAGTTTTTCATCGGAAATGAAGTACTCTTTTATCATTACCCTTTTATGATTACGAAATATATGCGTGTAATAAATACCATTAATGCCCTTCTCTCTGTCAAGGAATTTTTAAAGATTTAATTTTACGTGACGGTCAGTTCCATGCACCCAAAATAAAACCTTCTAAATTTAGAATTTATAACTTCTTTTCGAGGGTACATTCTATGGGAAGATTTTCTTTCTTTTGGGTATAAAATTTTCTTGTCAGATTATATGAGAACTTATTCTAATGATACATAACTTCTTTAAATAGAAGATATGGTCGCCAAAACTTCTTTTTTGAGTGATTTGAGACAATAAAAGATAATCTTTCTATGTACAGAAAGAAGGTTGTGAGAAGTCCTTGTTTTCTGTGTGAATTTAGCTTTGGAGTTGCCCAACTAGAAATGGGACGTCTTGTAAAGCTGATTAACGTTTACAAAATGTTAATAAAATGTTTATTACCTTTATTAAAAAGTTCTTTTTTCTTTCTTGGTGGTTTTGTGTTGGAGAGAGTTCTTTTCTTGGTAGTATAGTTTCGGTAAAAAGTTCCCCTACAAACATGAAATTTCTAAAGAACATAAAAAATTAATAGTTTGTAATATTCTGTTTTTCTCTGGATACTTATTTTTATGACAGTAATTAAATTTTAAAAGCAAAACCAAATCATTAATCATTAGTAATTTTTTATGCTTTTTACAAATTATATGCGTCAAGGCGTACTTTCTTTGGAAACTGTATATCTCACATAGCCAGACACACCCTGGTGTTGTCATGAACCAAACACCGAGTACCGTACTAAATTACGCATGCGTCTACACCAATAATACCCTTTAATGAAGAGTTTGAGTACTCTGACTACAGAGTAGGTGTTCTTCATCAAGGTTGAAGTTTTTTCTATCTTGATCTTCTTCTAGGGGATGTTGAACATTATCCGTACCTCTTCACAACCAGAGCTGGGCACTTGCGGCATATTGCGGTACTGCGGTACTGCTGCACTACCAAACCGGTACCAAACCCGTACGCGGAAATTTGAATGCGGTAGCGGTACTGCGGTACTTTCAGCGATCCTTTGCGGTACTGCGTTATGGGGGCCCGGGGTGGTAGTGCGGTGGTACCGCAAGTACCGCAGTACCGCAAAATATGCCGCAAATGCCCAGCTCTGTTCACAACTATCGTGTCTATTGTTATTTTTTACGTGCAAATGATATTTTTGCCCCTTTCTTCTCCATCTTTTAAGGACGTGCAAACAAACTTAACTTCTGTATTATTTCGAACTGACCGTATTTCTTCTTTTCATATGAAGATGTAAGAGTTAAGAAAGATTTCAATTTGCGTATGATTTTTTCTTATTTTAGCAAAGAGGATCATCGTATTTCTTTTACATTTTTTATTTTTTTTTTGCAGTATCTGTCCCATTATTTCTTTGGTTTTATTTTTCTGTTATTTTGTGTCTCAAATTTCGCATCGTCGGTCATTATAACTCCGAAATATCTTGCTTCGAGTTTCTCTGAATTTTCTGTCCACTCGGGACATTAATGGTCCGTAGTTTTAGTTCTTTATAAAGATACAGGGTGGACCGAAAGTCCGACCCCATGCCGAATTCAGTAAATCTGAAGTTATTTCGATTTTCCAATTAGTTTAAAATTATTACGGACCTTGCATAGCATTGTAGTAGAGACGTTGGCAAATTCCTTTTGAATGTTCACTTTTACTTCCTCTATGATGCGTGTTTATAGCTTGTAAACCACAAATTTGAGGTGACTCCACAAAAGTGTGAAGATTCGATAGGAGTGAATGTAAAGTCTCTACTTGAATGTTAAAAAGTTTTTTGGCAGGCCAACAGTCCACATGACAAAATAATACAAATTGAAACAAAAAATAAAAAAATAAAATTTAAACATTAAAAATACGAGTAATAAGAATAGAAATAAAAATAATGAAAAATAACAATGTCAAAGTTAGGTGAAGCTACAGACAAGCATTTTCATACCATTAACTCATGGATAGCTTGGATGATCGGGTTGGCTGATTTTTTAATTCTTTGCATTAGACTGTACTGAGCACGTCTTGTTACCTCCGGGAAGCTCGGGACATTGCGGGTAGCAAACATTTGCGAAGCTGAGCATCTCGGGGGTAATTTATGTAAGAGTCTAAAAGACCCATTGTACAGCAAATTTAGGGTTCTGCCAGAACCTTTTTTATAATTCACCCAGAGTTGCTGTCCGTATATATTACTGCAGAAAGTACGAAAGAGAGTGTCTTTAGCTTCACTTGTACAGAATCGAAAGTTTCTTATGGTCATATTCGCTTTAGCACACAGGCTTCGAGATTGTTTTCTTATATCCGAGTCATCACTCAAGGAGCTGGTAATAGTTTGACCCAAATACTTAAACTCTTGTACTTCCTCAATTACTTCACCATTCATTTTAAACTTTATATCAGCTGGCTGATTACAGCTTTTAGGATGAAACTGCGTAACCTTAGTTTTTGTAACATTAAAAAGAATATCAGAGGGACTTATAACACCATATCATCAGCATAAACTAAGTTATTTATCCTTGTGTTATCTATACAACGTCCCACTGTTGCCTCGTTAAGTGAAGCAATTAATCCGTCAATATACACATTAAACAGCATAGGGGAGAGCAAGGAGCCTTGTCTCACCCAGCAAGAGGAGCCAAACTACTCAGATAGTACATTGCCCCACCTAACAGTGAAAGATTGGTGGGAACACCAAAATTTCAATAAATTTAATATGGACATGCGAACCTTCCTGTCTTCTAGTTTTGCAAATAAAATATTGTGGTTCACCCTATCATATGCCTTACTATATCTAGGAAACAGCTATAAATAGTTGAATATATATATATATATATATATATTATATATATAATATATATATATATATATATACAGTATATATATACAGTATATATATATATATATATATATGATAATGATAATGATAAAGATAAAGATAATGATAACGATAAAGTCTATTTCTGGAGATAAATAATATGACTTACTTGACTTATGTCCCATGCGGCTGGATCAGCCGGGTCAGGTCCCTCAGATGGCATCTATACTCGTTCCGGTTCTTCTCGTTTGTCACCTCCCTCCTGTGAGCCAGAAGGGAAGGTGCGTCGGTTCTCCCGTAGGCGGTATGTGCCATCATCATAGGTTTTCGTGGCAAATAAAGCAGCCGGTCTGCCATCCCACTGCTGCTTGTTTGGTCCGCGGCTCCTTATTCTGTGTATTCGGAGCAGCCCTAGAAAGAAGGTTCTAGGGCTCCCTCATCCGCCACCTGAGGGATGCGCCTGGTAGGAGTTCTCTCTCCCCTAGGACAAATAATATACGAAAACATATACATATTTATCAACCTATAAAGGTTGTGGCCTAATACTTTTATGTTGACTATAAATGGGTTGTATTTGAAAATATTTTATTGCCTTATATCGCAATGCATATTTTGCTGGATTAAGAACAAAATCTATGAGAGAGAGAGAGAGAGAGATGTCGTAAATTCAGTGATTATATGTATATATATATATATATATATAAAATCAGGCATGGGGACGAAGCCTCAACGCCAAGGCCTTTTTAGGGGAGGCCTCACGAGGCCTTAACCCTTTAACGCCGGAATTGTTTGTAGGGTTAAGTTATGAATGCGTGTATTTGGAAGGTTAACAATATGTAGCGGTCGTCCTTTTAGGGTTAAGATTGTTAGGCTGAAGGTATTTCAACTCAGAGGTGTGATATTCGGATGCAAATAACGAATGCGGTATTTGCACCTCTGGGTGCAGATACTCACTTCGAAATCTTTTACGAATAAGCTCCTCCATGCTTTGGGAAAGCTCAACAATCTAGCCTAGCCTAGGCCTAAAGCTCTTCGAAAGGTAACCTACCATAACCTCACACACGCCTGTATCTCTTCTTTTTTTTTTAAATCTATAAGGAAAAGCAAGATTCTACTCAAAATTAATAAACAAAGACATAGCTCACTTCACTTACGTAATAAAAGGGAATTATTAAGCATTAAGCACGTTCATCTATCACACACGGCCACACCACAACACCGACACGCTGTGTGTTTACACTTGCCGGGTCACACAGTCAGACACAGTTGCCAGAACAAGATTTCCTGGGCACCATACATTAGCCCACTAACTTTTTATTTCTCATTTCATGCAGTTCTTATTTTTCATTTTAATATACCCACAATATTTCAAGTATTTTTGATAACGTGGAAAGTTATGATGTGAAGATGATCTAGCAAAATATTTCAAGATTGTATTAACCCACTGAGTTTTGATCGTATAATTTCTGAATGGCTACAATTATTAGCGACTCTTGCGGGCATTGCAAACAGAGATACATTTGGAGATGCCTTATTTTTTTTAAGTTTTGCATTTTTATGTATCTTGACAATAAGAAATTGTGGTCTTAAAGTCTACCAAAGATCATTAATGTAATTGTAGCTTGTACTGTATGTGAAAGATGTTTCTGATGTACGGTAGGCCTATAGGTATGAAGTTTATATCATGCCATTACTATATAATTATATATACGATAATAATATAATAACGATAATATTAAGAATATATTTGCACCTGATATTATCCATTATCAGACATTTTTAAAGTTATATGTATAATACTTTATATTATTATTAACTAAAGTAACCGAAAAAATTACTTGCAAATAATATAAGAATTTACATCTCAGTTATAATGCTTATATTAGCAAAATTATTGTTTGCATCCAATATTATATATTCATTTCAAATTATATTTAGAAGTTTATATATTACAATTACGACGGGCAAAAAACAAAATTATCGACGCTAGTAGCTAGTTATCAGTATACCAGATGGTATTCTTCTCTAATTTGGCCTATCATTTGCTACAGAAATAGATACAGTACAATAGTTTACACACATAAATAATACAAACACATTATATGAACTCAGTTCAATTGATAACCAACTGATAGATTGCTTTCCCACACTAGTTTTGCTACATTAAGTCAATTGGTCTACTGCTGACTGACTGAATAATATTTATATACCGCGACATATATAATATTTATGTACCTAACGACCTAACGTCACAGTGACCTGTCACTAATCCGTTGGTTACCTAACTGAATAGTATTTATCAAACACTGCCGCCTGACTAGTCACCCGTCTTAATAATATTTATCAAAGTATGCCGCACACACGGTCACCTGTCAGGTCATGGTCCTCACCTGAAGAATATCCACCGCGAGCGCGCCCACCTGAAAAATCTCACACCCCAATGCTACCGGGGGTTGAAAATTACAGAACAAAACAAATCAGGATTCCCTTAGGCCTCATGAAAGTCACGAGGCCTTTCCACCACTTTTCAGCTGGCCTCGAGGCCGAGGCCGAGTCCAGAGCCACTTTTGAGGTCCGAGGCCGAGGTCTGCAAAATATGCCCG
>JAJOZX010001846.1:617500-640000 GCA_023014485.1 Bathynomus jamesi
ACAGCTCGAATGCGGTCAAGAACTCGCTTTTTCTCTAAATCGTTCAAAATAGATGATGCCATGGTTTCTGTGGGGAAAAAAATGGTAAGAATTAAAATCACAGGAATAGAATATAATGGTTTTTATTCAGATTTTAACGCTCTTTCAAGTGGTCTCGCCGGTTTTTATCTATCTCTTCTAGTTTTTGCTCTACAGGGGGGAGGGCAATCATTTCCTGACACCCCGTACTCTAAAGATGTACGCTTAAATGTTATTTCATATATGCAATATTCTTTTTCATTTGCATTAAAAAATATAACAGGATTTTAAGGACACCAATATATATATATATATATAATATAATATATATATATTATATATATATATAAATTTTTATTTTTTGTTAATTATAAATAATTTTGACGATGAGAGAATAAAAGCAAACAGAAATAAACAATAACAGAATAATGACGACGATAAACAATTATAAAGTGAGCTTAAAGAAGCAGGTAGTTCAGACGCAAAAGATGAGATCCAACACAAAGGGTTTTAATTAACAAGATTAAGCGACAAAGAGAGAGAGAGAGAGAGAGAGAGAGAGACAAGGTTTTGACGATGACACGTGTAAATAAGATACTCTCTCTCTCTCTCTCTCTCTCTCTCTCTCTCTCTCTCTCTCTCTCTCTCTCTCTCTCTCTCTCTCTCTCGTTCAGTGCCACAGTGCCACCAAATGAAGGTGTTCGGTAGAGTTTCCGCCCAAGTTTGCGAATCATTTCCTCAATTTAATAACAACAATTAATCAAAGATCGTCTCGCTTCGCTTTCGGAACAAGTTTTGTCTCCGTTCGGCCGAAGATCATCTCCGACAGCAGACAACGATTGATGAAGGGGTAAAGTGGATTAATTTGCAGAAACATTCTCATGAATAGACACACACACACACAACTTGGAGCAACTTGGATGCCCAGTTCTGCCAAAAGCAATAAGTAACCTTATTTCAATATTATTTTTCAGAGTTAATAAACTTTCGACTGGCTCAATCTTGTCATATAATTATCCAAATTAGCGACTATAGACATTTTATATGTACTATTTTATAGTCGCTACATTGACGCTACTGTTTTTAGAATAGTATGAAGATACTATTTGGTATGATTCTACAATACTCATACTATTGTATTTTTAACTTGGTTTAATTTATTTTATGATAGTTTTTTACTATTATTTAAAATTATCATACTATTCCTTTTAACATTTTTAAGTTAATTAAATTTTTCTTTCCATACTTTTTTATTACTGTTAGTGTTGGTATCAGGCCTTACTCGCGTTCGTCTTGCTCGCGTCGCAATCCCACTTCCCGTTAGATCAGCGAGGGTAAGTGACGTTGGGTCTGTTCAGTAGCTGGATGGGTAACCCTCCTCTCCGTTCAGATGATATAGCGAGTGCCAGAGGCGGTTCTTGGACTGGTGCATTAGGGTGTGTCAATTTTAGTAAAGTCAACAATTCAAAACACTACTAGTGACCAAATGATGCATTTTTATGTGCCAAATCGAAATATGGCTTTAAAATCCAGATTTTACCACTCTTAGCTACTTATATTTGAAGTTGAAATTTACGAAAAATCAGCAATTTTTGCAAGTATTTTTTTTTATTGTATATAACTACATTTTACATACATTAGATACAATTAAAGACATTTTGATTGTATTTCAATATTAAAACTTAGAAATATAGATAGGTTTCTTGAACTTTGCCAAGGATGCCATATATAACTACATTTTACATACATACATAAAGACATTTTGATTGCATTTCAATATTAAAACTTAGAAATATAGATAGATTTCTTGAACTTTGCCAAGGATGCCATGTCTACCTTGCTCTTGTTCCTGGACATGAGCTCCCTACTGGCCACCTGGCCACTGATGTACGCCCTCCTCTCTTGTGAGTAAACATGTTGTGCCGCTTCAGTTTCATCCTTACACACCTCTCTACTGACTGTGTGTGTGTGTGATGGCCATGTAGGAACTTCCATTGGTCTATCCAGAAACTCCTTGATTGCAGCAGTGGTGAGGGAGCAGGTCAGAGGAGGCTCAGTCACGCCAGAGTTCCAGTCAATAAGCTCCGAGAGTTTGGTGGCATCTGGGTTGATGTCAGGAGTCTTCCTGGGTTTGACACTGCAGTCTCCTACCTGTGTGTCCTCATCTCCTTCACCTCTGATTTCCATTAATTTAGGGTGTCAATTTTAGTAAAGTCAACAATTCAAAAACTACTAATGGTCAAATGATGTCATATTATCTAGCAAACTTAGAAATAGCTTTAGTGTTGTTTAAAAAAGCCATTTCCCTACTTATATTTGACCATAAAGGTTTGAAATATAACCTAAATATGACTGTAGCATCGTATATCAATGTGACATTGATATGTGTGGTCAACTTTGGTTATTTTTGGTGTGCAGTGTGGTTTCTAAGTTTCACATAGTCACAAATACTGGAGTTTTGATTGTGAATGCATGAGTGGAGGAGGCAGGGAGGAGAGAGGAGGACGAAGACTTCATACCAGACTGAGGCTGGTATGAAACCTTCGTCCTCCTTCGTCCTGGCCAAATATAAGTAGGTAAATGGCTTTTTTAAACAACACTAAAGATATCTCTAAGTTTACTAGATAATATGACATCATTTGAGCATTAGTAGTTTTTGAATTGTTGACTTTACTAAAATTGACACACCCTAAATTACTGGAAATCAAAGGTGAAGGAGATGAGGACACACAGGTAAGAGACTGCAGTGTCAGACCCAGGAAGACTCCTGACATCAACCCAGATGCCACCAAACTCTCGGAGCTTATTGATTGGAACTCTGGCGTGACTGACCCTCCTCTGACCTGCTCCCTCACCACTGCTGCAATCAAGGAGTTTCTGGATAGACCAATGGAAGTTCCTGCTGCATGGCCCTCACACACACAGTCAGTAGAGAGGTGTGTAAGGATGACAACTGAAGCAGCACAACATGTTTACTCACAAGAGAGGAGGGAGGCGTACATCAGTGGCCAGGTGGCCAGTAGGGAGCTCATGTCCAGGAACAAGAGCAAGGCAGACTAAGAGTGGTCATATCTGGATTTTAAAGCCATATTTCGATTTAGCACGTAAAAATGCATCATTTGGTCACTAGTAGTTTTTTGAATTGTTGACTTTACTAAAATTGACACACCCTACTGGTGCATTGGTTAGGCAGAATATTTATAATATATATATATTATATATATATATATATATTATATATACCTTTATTGAAATTATATATATATATATATATATATATATATATATATATATAATTTCAATAAAGGTATATAATATAACTATGTATGTATAAGGGTACTTACCGCAGTTGAGATTCCAATGCATTGCAATTTTTCATTACTTATAATGTAGCTTTATATTCGCGCAAACACCCCGCCACCATCCCCTTGTAACGTCATACACCATTCGCCTATCAATCTTCTTCCTTTAACCCCCACCCACCCCAAATCGTAGTTCCTCATATTTCTTCATACGGAATGACTTGATAACGAGCGTAAGCGTGCAAAATGTATCGTTTAGTAGGAAAGTCCGCGCGCTGACTATATGTACATTTACTCTGTATTAAAAATGGCATATATCAAATCCGCCACACTACTTGAATTTCTATTATACATTCAAGGTAGGCAGGGCGTTTTAGGTTGTAATAGCTAATATGAAAACAAGAAATCATATGATATTGGATTAAGAGGGCGCGATCGACAGATTTTGTCTAATTGCGCTAATTTATATTGATATATTTATGCTCCTAAAGTTTGACAAAATTAATGGTCAGGTAAAGCCTACCCTGCCTACCCTATAAAAACGCCGTAGCGACCCGTAGATGGTTCGGTTTCCAAGTAACACTGTAGGTCCCCTCCGTCATATGATGGCCAATGAGACGTTACGAAGAAGACTAAATATTCCAAACCAAAACTGGGCCGTAGATCCCATACCAGAAAGAATATATAAATCGTATAATGATATAATCTGTGAACCGCTTCATGTACTTTCTAATTACTCTCTTCATACCGGGTATTACTCTCTTCTCTAATTACTCTCTTCATACTGGGTATTGCTCTCTTCTCTAATTACTCTCTTTGTACCGGATATTGCTGTTCTCTCTAATTATTCTCTTCATACTGGGTATTGCTGTCTTCTCTAATTACTCTCTTCATACTGGGTATTGCTCTCTTCTCTAATTACTCTCTTTGTACCGGATATTGCTGTTCTCTCTAATTATTCTCTTCATACTGGGTATTGCTGTCTTCTCTAATTACTCTCTTCATACTGGGTATTGCTCTCTTCTCTAATTACTCTCTTTGTACCGGATATTGCTGTTCTCTCTAATTATTCTCTTCATACTGGGTATTGCTGTCTTCTCTAATTACTCTCTTCATACCGGGTATTACTCTCTTCTCTAATTATCTCTTTGTACCGGATATTGCTGTTCTCTCTAATTATTCTGTTCATACTGGGTATTGCTGTCTTCTCTAATTACTCTCTTCATACCGGGTATTGCTCTCTTCTCTAATTACTCTCTTTGTACCGGATATTGCTGTTCTCTCTAATTATTCTCTTCATACTGGGTATTGCTCTCTTCTCTAATTACTCTCTTCATACTGGGTATTGCTCTCTTCTCTAATTACTCTCTTTGTACCGGATATTGCTGTTCTCTCTAATTATTCTCTTCATACTGGGTATTGCTGTCTTCTCTAATTACTCTCTTCATACTGGGTACTACTCTCTTCTCTAATTACTCTCTTTGTACCGGATATTGCTGTTCTCTCTAATTATTATCTTCATACCGGGTATTGCTGTCTTCTCTAATTACTCTCTTCATACCGGGTATTACTCTCTTCTCTAATTACTCTCTTTGTACCGGATATTGCTGTTCTCTCTAATTATTCTCTTCATACCGGGTATTGCTGTCTTCTCTAATTACTCTCTTCATACCGGGTTTTACTGTTCTGTAATTACCCTATTCGTACCGAATATTGTTGTCCTCTCTAATTATTTTCTTCATACCGGGTTTTGCTGTCTTCCCTAATTACTTTCTTCATACCGGATATTGTCCCGATTTTCTAAACCCAGCCCACATATTTCTTATATTTAAAATGGTAAGTTAGAAGTAGCCACAAATTATCGACCAGGATCTATTTTGCCGAGCAGAGGAAAATATTTTTTCCCCCAATCAGTTTTCGGCTTCAAGGCGAAAACCTCAGCAGAAGATGATGTTATTGAGTTAACTGAGGAACTCTATAAAACTTTTAACAATAAAACACTTCACTCGCACTCTTCCTGAACCTATTCAAAGCTTTTGGCTTGTAAGAACAATCTATTTTAACCCAAAAATTGGCTCATTATGGAGTAAGAGGTATCTTTAGCCTCGTTCAAATCCTATTTAATTAACAGACAGCAAAACTAAATAAATGTGAATCAAACGTTCAATCAATCACACACGGAGTGCCACAGTGCTCGATATTGGAACCCCTTCAATTCTTGTGTCATGTAAATAACTTTCATAACTGCCACAACTCAACCACTCTTCAATATACGGATGACAAGACACTTCTCATATCTGATAACGACTTAGGTACTTTACAAGAAAGAATAAACACGGAGCTCACCTCTATTTATAAATAGTTGAATGCAAATAAGTTTTCATTTTCTTTGTCAAAGCCATCATAAATGATATAAACGGTAAACAAAATATAAATTTAAATGTGGATCATGCTATAATTAATAACTTATCAGAATTAAAAGTATTTGTAGGTGTAATCTTAGTTGAAAAAACTAACTTTCAAAGGGAGCATCGAACACACATTAAACAAAATGTCAAAATTCGCGTATATTTTGCATAAATTAAAACACCACATTCTCCCCAAAAATATATAGTGCTCAACTGCTCATTCTATATTACAACCTTGCATACCCTCACATTCATAATAGTTTGAGGAAATATAAGCAATGATATTATTTATCCATTAAAGATATTGCATAAAAAATTAGAATCCTATGAGGTGCCAAAACCTACCAAGAACGCACAAACCTTATATTCAAATACCTAAAGCTTCTTAAACTTAATGACTCGCACACAAGTTGAATATCTGTTCACATATTCATAACATATTCTGTACAGATGCTCCTGTGTTAATTATGTAAATCATACCAAACAACCGAGCGAACCATTTAGCGAATCTGAGACATGATAATTTTTACTTCCAAAAACCTAATTTCCAACTTAAAACATGAAGGAGCTTCCTCTCATACGAAGGAAGTTGATATTTGGAATAATTTGGAAACAAGTTTAAAATGGAGGAAAATCTTGGGTGGGCAATGGGTATTAGCTTCTCTCCTCGTAAAGCCTAAAAAACCCTTCTCACCATACCCTATTCTTTCATTTCTCTTAAAACCTTAAGGGAATAAATTTTAAGTAAATAAATTATCGTTTTATCTTAAATTAAAAATATTTACCTCATAATTTACTACGTTCCTTTAAATAAATCTAAAATACTGTACATATATACAAATGTCACGCTCCTTCCTACCTATATAAATAGTATAAAATGTAAATAATTATTGCTATGAAATGTAACTTTCATTGCCTCATACTGTTATTACATAAATATATTAATCAATGTCTATTATTACATTATTATTTCAATAATGACCCATCGTATTTTAATTGTTCAGGATAAGGATAATGATAAGCTTTATTGGCAGGAAATAAATCCCAGAAAATAGTACAATAATATTCTTGAAGGTAATAAACGATAAGATAAATCAAACAATAATAAATTTAAAAAACTAAAAATTAGGACTAAAATAGAAATAAAATACATAGACTACAAAAAGAATAACAAGGAAATAAAAATTAAAAAGTACACGTAGTGCCAATACCAACATATTATATATATAGAATATATATATATATATATATATATATATTAATGTTAATGATGATAATGATAATGACAATGATAATGTTTATTGGCAGGAGAATCAATGAAACACCTATGATATAATTAAACAATAAATTTAAAAGAGAATAAAACACTGTAATGCAGTGGCGCACAAACTTTTTTGATGTGAGGGCCAAACGAAGGAAATAACTAAATGTATTAGCCTACTTACTTTCCATCTAAGTCATAAATTGGGTCACTTTTATACAGTGTTGGGCACTAAAGCATTAATCCGATAACAGTTAATTAACGAAGTTAACTTTTTTTAACGGACTATTAACGGAAGTTAATTTCCATTTATCGTTATCGGACCAGTTAACTTCCGATAACTCGATACTTAGTCCGTTAAAGTCCGTTAACACGTTAACTGCGAGGAGTCATTCACGGAAGATCACCGCTCCGCGAATGAATTCAAACCGCCATAACTTCAGTCTGCCAATTCCGTCCTCTGCCGCAGTGGAACGGCTCTTCTCTCTCGGCAAGGACATCCTGAGGCCCAAGAGGTCAAGACTGGCAGTTGGGCCTAACTTTGAGAAGTTGGTCTTTCTGAAGGGCAACCAGCACATTGTGTCATAGTCTTTAATAAATGTGCCTAAAATTTAATTTTACCTTTCAGTTCCCGCCATAATAATTCTCTGGTAAATTAAAACTTAGTTAATGGTTAGTGGTTACAAGAGTTTCAAAACATGTAATCAGTACATTTTTTATTAAAAAAAAAAAAAAGTTATTAAGCAAAAGTTGCAAAACTTGATAAAAATACAGTTAAATACCTATTTATTGTTGGATTTTGCATAAATAAACATTTTCTATGGGTTTTAAAGCTTTTTCCTTGATTTTTTTAAATGTTAGTAAAGAAATAGTTATCGTTAACGGATTATCGTTAACTTCCATTAAATTTGTAGTAAAATTATCGGATTGTCGTTATCGGAGTTAAAAATTGGGGTTAACGGATTATCGTTATCGAAGTTAACTTTTTGGTTGACGGTGCCCACCACTGCTTTTATATTCTAACTTTTTCATTGAATTGAAAAGACCCGTGGGGCCACTGAAAAGACCCGTGGGGGACACATTTGGCCCGCGGGCCAGGGTTTGTGCATCACTGCAGTGTAATGTATATAGTGTAAGTAATAATTGTTGAACTCTATTTGGCAGCGCTTTAAAGTAATACAAATCTATTTTCTTTAATGAAAAATAAACATGTATTCTCTCTCTGTGTACTGGTTTCGATAAAATAAATCTTAATTTATTATTATTTTTATTATTATTATTATTATTATTATTATTATTATTATTATTATTGTTGTTATTATTATTATCGTTATTATTATTATTATTATTATTATTATTATTATTATTATTGTATATTGTACTTTATGTTATTATTAAATGAATAAATAGATATGAAACGTATATTTTCTGATAATAAAGATTATTGCCAATATCATTACACAAAGGAATACAAAGAATACAAAGGACACCAAAGAGCAACAGACCGGCTGATCCCTACGAGGCTCTCTGTTTCAGAAGAAAGGTTAAAAGATGAAAGAAAATTTAAAGACAAGTGAAAGTCGTAAAGCGAAGTAGAGAAAAGAGGTTGAGAGGTTGGAACGAAATTTAAAGCTAAAGTGAAAATTTTAAAATACAGAGGAGGGAATTCACGTGAAAATTCTACATTATTTCTACGCGCTAACAAATGCTTCCAACTTGGGGTTTAAGGCAAGATAAACATCTACAGTAGTTTCTTTTTAAACGATTCGATCGAATTACTTGAATTACTTTAACCCTCTAACGCCGACTGGGTCGAATACGTACCGTTTCAAATGCACGCATTTAGACTTAACCCTACAAAAACGTTCGGCGTTAAAGGGTTAAACTACCCTGGCTGGCAATCTATTCCACATATTAACTATACGACTGAAGAAAATATGTTTAACTTCATTAGAATTAAAATGTCTACCCACTCATTTCAGACCATTACCGCGAGTTCTATCTGCATTCCTGTTGAAATATTTTTTGGCGTCGACATTATCAAAACCTTTAATCATTTTAAACACGTGGATTAAATCTCCTCGAATTCGCCTTTTTACGAGTGAGAATAAAATTAACGTTTCTAAACGGCAGCGGATGACTTGTTTCTTAGTCCAGGAATCATTTTAGTTGCTCGTCGCTACACTCTCTCCATTCTGTCTATGTCCTGTCGTAAAAATGGGGACCAGAATTGAACGTAGTAGTCCAGGTGGGGGCGTACAAAGGAATTATATAATGTTAGCATTGTTTTCACCGACTTAAATTCAAACGAGCTACCAATAAATGCTAAGATTCTATTCGCTTTTCTGAAGGCTTCGATACATTGTTTACTCGGTTTAAGAGTGTCGGCAACAATAATACCTAAATCTTTCTCTTCCATAACACTCGTTAGTGTCTTGTCGCGCATGAAATACTTTTCTTTAACATTGTTTCTACCGATACGCAACGTTTTACATATATATATACGAAAGTTCATTTGCCAAAGTTCCACCCACTCGAGTAATTTATTAATATCTTCTTGAATCTGCAAACATTCTGCCGCTGATTTTGTTCGTCCTCCTAGTTTGGCATCATCCGCAAATTTTGAAATTATACTCTTAATTCCTATGTCGATGTCATTGATATAAATAAATATAAATAGAATTGATATAAAAGAAGTGGTCCCAGAACTGATCCTTGAGGCACGTCGCTAGTTACACTTTTCCAGTTAGACGCTTTGTCATTAATGACCACTCTTTATTTACGTCCACTAAGCCAATTTTCGATCCATTTGAGAACATTACCATCAATTCGGTGAGAATGAAGTTTAGCTAATAATCTCCTATGTGGCACTTTATCAAATGCCCTTTGAAAATCGAAATATATAATATCTACTGCTTTACGTTATCATTATCATTATCATAATTAGGACTCCTATTCATGGACTGCGATTTCAAGTCATAAATTCTTATAAAATTTATATTTTTATGACAGCTTTTAAATATTTTAATTTTTAAAGGAGTAAAATTGTATTCAAATTCGTACGAGATAAAAATAATGATGAAAACATTAATCAATCAAATTTTATTATTTAACATACACACATACACACACACACACACACACACACATATATATATATATATATTATATATATATGATACACACAGACCGTGCATGGAACAAGGAACTCTTCTGGGAAAATTAAATCCACTATAGTTCGAAAAAGTAATGATAAATGACAAACACTAGTTTTTTTTCGTTTTCTTGATGTTAGCCCGACGTGGGCAACGGATCACTTGCAAAGAGGCCCCAAAATATAACTTCCCTTACCAGCTATCTGCACAGTAGATAGGATCCAGTCTGTGTGCATCATAAAAAACCTCAGGAGACCATTTTGATTTCTATCCCACACATATATATATATATATATATATATATATATATATATATATATATGTGTGTGTGTGTGTGTTTGTGTGTGTGTGTGTGTGTGTGTGTGTGTGTGTGTGCATATATATATATATATATATATATATATATATATATATATTATATATATATATATATATATATATATATATATATGAAGATTCACAAGTGCAGACTGCATAAGAAATATGGAAAATCGTATCAAATAGTACAGAAAGTATTACATATTCATTAAGGCAAACAGATGGTGTTTTATCTTCGTGTTCAAGGAAACACACGCAATTACCTAATTTACATTTCATTATAATTAGTAATTACCCATAAACAGATAGACAGACATGAAAAGTAGATAGAAAAGTAGATAAGGATGACGTAAATAAATATGGAGAGATACGAAGTATGGCTAAACAATTAATGTTACGTAAAAATGTAATGATGAAGTTGTTTAACCTCCTTCGCAATATCTAACGTCATATGACGAAGAGGACCTACACTTTACATGGAACCTAACCTAACCTAATCTAACCCAAGGGTCACTACATTATCCGAACGCGGAAGATAACGGTCACACATCCAACTACTGATCAAACCCAACGTTGCTTAACCCCTCACTGATGTAACGTGAAGCGGTATTACGACGTAGCCACGACGTAACCGGTACTTCTCCCACCAAAGTTAACTGAAACGGGGATAACGCCCCCAAACCGGGAAAAACAAATCCCCTTTAGAATGGGAACTAGGTCGAACCAAATGACGTACAGCGAGCTCGTCACTGCCCCCCCCATCAACAATTCCTCAGTGACGGGGGTTGAAAAATAGAAGTCAAAAGCACAAAGAAATTAAAAATAAAATTTAATTAATTATAAATCTTCCTTTTTATACTTTTTTTAAAAATTTATATTATTTATTTATTTATTTTATGGTTTCTCTCATGAAGGGAAACTATACAACTTTTTATTAAAAAAAAATTACATTTTTTTTATGTTTCATAAATATTAAAAACAAAAATTTAGACATTCTTTTTAATATTTATTTTTCAAAAGCTAAATTGGAGAGTCGCCAAGAAGGAAAAATATATACAGAGAATTGACAAAAATAAATAGACAGCACGATCATTGTCCTCAAGAACAAATGGCAAAGCTCATTAGTGGAATGCCAGAACGTATGTCAGCTTTATGCACTGTACAGGGGAAAGAAACAACATTTTTTTAAATATATTTATTCAATAAATCTGTTATTATTTATTCACTTTTTATTAATTTTCAATTAAAAAACTATGGAAAAACCGGACTTGTCTGTTTACTTTCGTCAACCCTCTGCAAAAAATGAAACTATATATATATATATATATATATATATATATATATATATATATATATATATATATATATAATATACACAAACTCAGAATGGTTTAACATATATATATTACACCAACAGGGGAGAATAAAGAGCGATTCCAAGGCCTTTTATTTTTCCCTGCGGGTGTGCATCATTTATTATGTTCGTGTATTTAATTGTGAAATTCATCCCATATATATATTATATATATATATATATATATATATATATATATATATATATATATATATATATATATATATATATATATATATATAAGTAAAACTTTTAATGCTAATTTGTAGTGGAGTTTCGTAACCTGAAAATAAACGACAGAATTGTCTGGAAAAAACGAACTTCTCAATTCTCTTCATGTTAATTGATAGTAGAGAAGAATTATAGAATTAAATATTTAGTTAAATAGGATTCTGCATTTATATTTTTATAAACCAAAGAGTTTTTGTAAAATTAACATCTCACATACTGTATAAAATTCGGTGCTATTAGATAGAAATTCATTGAAGAGTTTCGAAAGTGTATCTGACGTGCCTTATTTGTCCATTAAGTTTTATAAAATTGTATCTAAATTCTTATTGAATCACGTAGAATTCAGTACAGAATTAAATAGAATTCAGTACAGAACTGAACAAAATGTTGTACAGAAATGAGTTGAAATCGATATAAAATTGAATAAAATTCAGTATAGACTTAAAATTTTGCATAGATTTAAGTAGAATTCAATATACAGTAGAATTAAGTAAAATTGTTTAGAAGTGAGTAGAATTCATTGCAGAATTAAGTACAATTTAGTACAGAATTAAAAAAAATTTAGTACATAATCCAAAAGAATTGATTAGAGAATATAGTAATTAATTTTGAGGTATTTCTTTTATTTCCAGAATGCCCACCGGCGGAAGACAGAATGGAGCGTTTTCCCTGCCCGTCTCCGGACAGAATGGGAAGATATCGTTGCATTGACGATCACGTCCTTTGTGACGGTTTCATCGATTGTCCGGCCGGAGAAGATGAAGACAGGCAGCAGTGCATGTTTTACAAAACGGTAAGCCCATTCAATTATTCTAAGTGGTAGAAATGAGTAGAGGCGGATAGGAGAGTACACGAAGTTACAACGCTCATTATTATTATTATTATTATTAGTAGTAGTAGTAGTAGTAGTAGTAGTAGTAGTAGTAGTAGTAGTAGTAGTAGTAGTTCTACAATTATTATAATAATACTCACTCTGTACGGAAAATATATAATAAAATAATAAACAGGTATACACAAAGAGAGAGAAGAGAGAGAGAGAGAGAGAGAGAGAGTTACAAGGAGTTACAAGGAAAAGAAGTACCTCAAAAGGCCTTGCGGCCCATACCGAGGAGGTACCAATGGCAACGGGTGTCATGGAAAATTTTCTACACCCTCAAATAGTGTGCAAGATTCGGTCTAGCCTTTTCTTGAACAGAAGAACTGTTCACAACTTCTGAAGGTAGCCTGTTCCACGTGTCACAGATCTTATACGTAAGGTAATTCCCACACACACTAGTCTTAAACCGTTTCAAATCCAACTTCCAACCATTGTTGCGAGTTGAGTTATCATTTAAACTAAACATGCTTCTAAAATCGACACGATGAACCCGCGTAAGAGCTTGAAAACCTCGATGAGTTGACCGCGCAGCCTCCGAGTTTCCAGCGAAAACAAGTCCAGGGCTCGTAAGCTTCGATTGTAGCCCATATGCGTAACGGAAGGGATTAACTTTGTGGCCCTCGCCTGTACTCGCTCCAGCCTCTCAATATCTTTCCTGAGGGTGGGCGACCAGAACCGCACAGCATACTCCAGGTGCGGCCGAACCAGGGAATTGTACAGAGAGAGCACAATCTCCTTGTTCCGAAACTGAAATTGTCTCCTGATATAACCCAACAGCTTCTGGGCTTTCTTTTCCAACTCTACGCACTGTTCCGTAAACTTAAGGTCGCTGCTAATTAGCACACCCAAGTCCTTTTCCAAATCAGTCGCCTCAACATTACTTCCCAACATGGAGTAGTCCGACTTGGTATTGGCGTAGCCAATGTGCATCACCTTGCATTTACCCAGAGAGAGAGAGAGAGAGAGAGAGAGAGAGAGAGAGAGAATTACAAGGAGTTACAAGGACAAGAGGAAGCCTCAAAGACCTTTCAGTTAACTCGGAGAGGTTCCTATTTAATTTAAACTAGTGCATTTTTAACTATTCTAACAGTAGTAGAAAACTGGATAGAAAAGCATAAGGCTCTCTCCCGACCCTTCGCTCCCTTCCCGCCTCTGGCGGGTAAGGAAAAAGGTTGAAAAAATACCTTGACCTAGAGAAGTGGTCAAGAAGTTTTACAGGAAAGAGAAGAATATATAAACTAGCTTTACAATTTCGCTATGCATTCATAGAAATCTACAGTAGTTAGCACGGCTGTAGAAACTAATATATTAGTGCTGATCGTACATCAACTAGTTAGTATTGTCGCAAAAACCTCAGACATATGATTTTGATTTTATACAAAATATTTACAGCTCTATTTACCGAGATATCAGACGAACAGGGACCCCATGGTCCACTTCAGGGTAGCCCCAGAAAGACTAAGAGAGAGGTAAAAGTCAAACTTTCCATGTACGCGCAAAGCCATCACGCTGGCAAAGTGATGAAATGCTTCCACGGGAAAGGGGTTAAAACAGGAAATGAGAACGGAAATCAGATTTTCCATACCATGTCCTCACCCGCCATGTGCACCCAGCCACTCAAGAGAAAGAAGAGAAAAAAAGAAATAGTGATGGCAGAAACGTAACTCTACCTCACCTAATCTATGCCAAGCATTTTTTTTTTAGGATTTTTTTGTCTCGTTTAAAAATTTTGTATTTTTGCAGAATACTTATCTACTCTGTTCTTAGACATGTTAACAAGGCAGGCAAGTGTGTGAGCGTGTTTTCTGTAATTGAATGTCTGTCATGTGTATGTGTTTGCCAACTCTTTGAATGTCGCCGAGTTTCAACTTGGGTCTCCCGCCTTGAAAAGTGTTTATACAACAAGTGATATACTGAATCGTTCGTACGAGAGTAGAGAAAATCTCTTTCCGACGAGAAATATCAGTGGAAGGTCCCTGTATCTATCTTCATGTACTTGTCCCTTATGGAGAATGAAAGTGTTTCGTGGGAGATCACCCTGTTGCTACGGGGAATTCAAGTCTTCCACTTAGAGGTATTTATGAGGAAAGTAATAAAATAATGGGTTGTTCGATGGTTGACCATACTATGTGGGGCACAATGCAACCAGAGACATCTCTCTAAAGTGGGAAAGGACCAAGTGTGTGTGTGTATGAGAGAGAGAGAGAGAGAGAGAGAGAGAGAGAGAGAGAGAGAGAACATGTTCATAAAATGTTCATTCATGTTTCCACTGTACCACTGTAATTAGAAAACGATTTATTTTTTTAATTTATTGATTTCATTTTTATGTTTCAACTTCACGTGTGCGATAGTGCGTGTCAAAATGCGTCTGCAATTAAATATTCAATTTTAATACAACACCCTTATGTATCGTTCACACGAATGTAAATTATTTCTCCTAAAATAGATTTTAAATTCTAATTATTAATTAATTAATTAATTAATTAATCAATTAATTGATAGTTGCTGATAAGTTGTTCTAATTTAATGTCTTTCGTTTGTGTGTGTTTATCAAAATTACGCTTCAGTTACTGTTACGTGCTGCTACTGCAAAACAATTCCGTAATGTTTTGTCCGTAACTTTGTCGTTAATTACGCGTAACTTTGCTTGATGTAACTTTGCCCTATAACATTGTCGAGATATTTCTGTCAGTAACTTTCATATAACTTTTGAATATGTAACTTTATCGTAATAAGAAATGCGCTTAACCCTCAATAGATAGGATAAAATATTTGTATCATAAGTGGCAGGATGGGTCAAATTAACCCCTATGTAATAAACTTCAAAATTGTTTTTATTCCACATAAAACAAATTTGAACTTTCAGTTCTATTGGAATATCTTGTTCTATGGTAGCAAATGCAAAGAAAGGAACAAAAGAGTTTTATTTCCATTTGGATACAATATATTAATATCAACTAGAGGGGGGGGGGGGGAATCGAATGGGTCATTCTGACCCCACCCTACTTCTTGAGGATTAAAATAAACAGTATTTTCGAAGGAAACTGAAACGAAGAAAGTGGTAACTAAGAAATTTAGAAATCATCCTCGGCATAAATAATACTTATAGCGATAAATACAGGGTGTCTATAAATTATCTTTACACATTCAATTAAATTTTAATTGAACCTGTAAGGATAATTTATTGGCACCCTATATGATTAAAACAAAAAATTATATATAATAAAAACCAAAGCGAATTTAGGATCTATATAGATACGTGTAATCCTGGGACTAAATCTTATATATACTATATAATCGTATATTTACATACTGTATATGCAAAAATAGTGTTAAAAATTTAAAGACACATCTAAATCCACATTTTGTCCCAACGTTTTAAACACCTTCAAGGGTGCATATGTTTTGTCTGCGATTTACTTCTAAACATCTTAAGAGATTTAACACATTAACCCTTTAACGCCGGAATTGTTTGTAGAGTTAAGTTATGAATGCGTGTATTTGAAACGTTATCAATATGTAGCTTCGTCCTTTTAGGGTTAAATATAATGTTGTATAATGTTGACCAACATACGATTGAGGGTATAAGTGAAAATATAAATTAAAAAAGTGAATATAATGAATATTGAAAAATACTCTTAATACACTCTTCTTAGCATTTTCATTATTTTTGTCTTACCCCAAATGCCTAAGCAGTAAAACATGTCCAGAATTATTATTTATCTTTAAAACACAAGCATATATATATATATATATATATATATATATATATATAATGCAAAATTAAAAGTAACAGCTATTCATATTTTCCTAGCATATATTTTATACGCGTATATTATATATTTATTTTATATCTTATAAAATATGTATATTTATTTTATATATTATAAATTATATATTTTATTTTATATATTATAAATTATATAATTTATGTCAACGTCCGGCGAAGTTTATGAAAAAAACGTTTTGTACATCAAAAATACTTCCCATCACATATATTTATATTTTTTCTTTTTCTTTTTTTTTGTAATTCTAGAGAGAATTTAAAAGAAAACAGTTAAAACCCATCCCCAAGTAGGGTTATTTTTTTCAAGATCAAATATTTTAAAACATTTTAAAACCCATTTTTCATGCTATGAAAATTCATGAAATTTTTTCCTCTTTCAGTTTTAAAACCTTTTAAAAACCGTTCTCATTTGGGATTGTTTTTATTAAATATTTTGTTATTTATAATTTTAAGACCATATATTTTAGAACATTTTATAAAACCTATTTGCCATGACACGAAAGTTTATGGCATCGTCTTCCTTTAGACCAAAGATTTAAAACCCTTTAAAACCTTTTCATACGGGATTATTTCTTGAACATATTTCTCTAAATTAATACTAGAAAAACCACTTATTTAATTTAAACAGAAAAAATAGGTTTGGATTTAGACTAGCAAAGTACTGCGTTAAAAATTATGAGGCAAAGTTTTGTTAAATGTATAATGTTACTTCGAAATATATTTGGTTTAGATTAAACAAATTTAGCATTACATTTTACTCGGAATTGGAATTGACTTCATGTGGGAAATTTGAAAATTATTATTAACTCCAAGTAAATATATGTATTCGATCTAAAAATTTGTTGTGAAGTAACATTATTTATTTAGTTAAATTTTAACAAAAATTGGCCTGGCAATTTTGAACATAGTACTTTGTTAGTCTAAAATCCAAACATATTTTTGTATTTACATCAAATAAGAAGTTTTCTTAAGTAGAGACCAAAATTTTAAAACATTTTAAAACCTATCTTACGAAGCATCTTCCTCCTCTTCAGACCGAAAGTAAAAGAAAAAAAAAAAAACTTCAAACCCGTTTACATTTGATATTATTATTTTTTATACATTTCTTTATTTCTTTTAAGACTGAAATCTCAAAACCTATTTTCCGTGACTCGAAATCCCGCGACATCATCTTTTACAAACCAAAATTTTAAAAATTTGTAAAAAATCACTAAATCGCGATCATTTTCATAAAACATTTATTTGAAAAGACTCAAATTTTTAAACCTTTTAAACCCTATTTTTGCAGCAATAACACCAAATCCCATAACATATTATTTCTCTTTCAGACCAAAGCTCATTTGGATGTTCTAGCAGATGCCATCATTCGGTTTATTAGAGGTCGAAAGTGAAGAGAGGACAGGAATCTAATCAACATTTTCTTAAATTCAAATTCTCGTGGGAATTTCTGATACTGAAATCGGCCGACAAAGAAAGAAATTTAATACTAAATATAACCATACTATTTCACTAGCAAACTATTATTAATGATGGGTAGAAAAAGTAATCTGTTTTCCATACTCTTAAATGTTTTAAGAAGTTTGCAGATGTAAATCTTATAACTATAATAATAATAATAATAATAATAATAATAATAATATTAATAATAATATTAATAATAATAATAAATTGTTAACAACCCTTAATGGTATTTATATTTCTTTATACACTTTCCATCATTTATTACTGTATGTATATGAAATTATGATATATATATATAATATATATATATTTTTATGTCTCAAATTTATGCTTTGGAAATGAATGTTATACGTTCAATGTAATATATATATATATATATATATATATATATATAGTTATTTAAATTCACCCCACTATTATCTTCTTATGATACTTTTTAAAAATCATTTCGTAATACTTTTGTTTTAATTTAAACAAACATTAATTATTAATTAAGAGAATTATACTTGGCATAAATTAATAATTAATAAATAAAAAAAATATGATCAATAAACTTTAGATTAGTTTGTTATTTAATCATGATTTTACAAATAACTTCCAACATATATATATATATATATATATATATATATATATATATATATATATATATATATATCTGTCTTTACCTCGTCCCTATATTTTATTCTAAGAGCAAGAGAGGAAAAAAAAAAAATTATATTCTTTCTACATCATTTCGTAACGTTACCATGGTAACGTTCTTATTCTATAACTATCCAAAGTAATAAATTTTATCTTGTAGCAATAACAGCATATATAATTGCAAATTAAGAAGTGTGTTTTGGGAATCAAATAAAATGTTAGATAATCTATATTATTCTCCATTATAAAAATGACTTTGTGTTGTATATTTATTCCGGTAATGTTTGTTTCAAACGATCTTTAAGTCTTTGAAGTTTGTGAAGTACAATTCACTGCATTTAGTTTCGTCAAAATTTCTGTGACCTAAGGAGAGGGGCATCTGGTGACCCGGTAATCTAGTGACCCGGAGTAGTAGTAGTAGTAGTAGTTAGTAGTAGTAATCTGGTGAAATGGTTATAATCTAATGATCCGGTAATCTAGTTATAATCCGCTAATCCGATGAACCAACTGGTAATCTCTGTAGCGAAGGTGACTTGGTAGCCTGGTGACCTGGTGACTCCGACCTGAGCCACGGGGTTCATGAGTTCACCCGGTTTGAGTCAAGTTTCAGTCGCGGTTTAGATCATTCGTTCATAAATAACTTTAAAAACGCTGTTTTTGAAGTTATAAATTCTAAATATCTTAAGTGGAGATATAAATTATTAACTAATGTTACTTTGAGTGTTAAACTATTATAAATTATTTTATGTATTGTCAAATTCTAAATGTTTCTGAATGACTTTTAATACATAAGAATTGTTTCTTCATAAGTGTCACGACATTTACGGTAAACCAAATAGATTTGTATCTTGTCTATACGAGCAATATATATATATATGAATACTTTTAATAAAAAATATTTTATAGTCACGGGGTCACTCAGTTCCTGCCCTTTGACCTGAGCCACAGGGTCACCTTGAGTGCCCTGAAGTCAACCTGGGTGACCTCGTGTGAATGAATATTCAGAACGTTGTCAGCCTTAACTCGATGACGCACGTCATCCCTGAAAATGCTGAACTTCATGGAGTTCCTTAAAGAAAAAGGATTCACTCGTGGCTATCGATTTACGACTCAGATACCATGGTATTATATATGGCACTCCGAGATAGATGTATTCCTCCCTCAGATAAACCTTACATTTAGCTGCACACCTAGAACGAGTGTACGTACGGAGTAGGTTCCTACTTTTAGATCTTCTCGCCGGTTAGGACCTACTCACGCCAGAGGCGCAACCTCCATCCTGAAGCGCCATCAGGAATCGAACCGAAGACCGGCCAAGCGAGACTCCAACGGAGGCTGAGGAGTTTCTCGCTTGCTAGAGGTACCCAAAGGGCGCCAGCCAGGGCGCTGCCCCTAGAAATGCAGGAGAAGAAACCCATGCATCCAACCTGACCAGCGTCTCGAGAGGGCACAAAGACGATGCTTCAGTGTTCTCTATCAAACACCATGCCTGTGTGATATTTCCAATCCCATTTGACCGTCCAGACTGCCGTGCCTACCCGCGGTCGTCGCCTTCCGCGGACTTCCGCGGACGGCCGGTGGTCTGAGGGTTGTAGAAGTTGCGGTGTGGGCCAAAAGGCCGCAAACAGGACGGGGAGAGACGCACCGCGGCCTTTCGGCCCGCAACCTACGCCCTGCCGCAGCCGCATTCCTGAAGAAGCGAAAGAGCGAGCAGCGGCAGGGGGTTTGTCGGGGTTATACGCTTTAGATGTATCATGATGCGGTTCACCACTGTAATGTGTAGGAAGCACCACTTATTTATATCAGTGACTCACCACCCTTTGCACCATTTATCATCACAATCACTCGCACCACCTTCTCATACGCCATTTTGAGTTATATATATATATACACACACACACACACCCACACACACACACACACACACACACATATATATATATATATATATATATATATATATATATATATATATAATTTGTATTCGGGTACACCAAAAAAACACTTCAATATTACTTGTGACTATAAAATACTCAAAAGACTTTTTAACTTTCCTTCATCCTTTATACTAAATAGAGATAACGTATTTATTCTTTTAAACTGTAGCAATTAAGCAAAGCCATTATTAAGAAAGGCAAAAAATATATATATATTATAATAATAATAATAATAAGAATAATAATAATAATTTCAATATATACATATATATATATAAAATTATATATAATTATTTCACTGAATTTTTAAAAGCAGAAAAATCATATTTTTTCACTATCAAAAATCTGTAAAATTTATTTTAATTTGGTCAATTGGTTAAATTATATATATATATATATATATATATATATATATACTTTCAATTAAATTTAGGCGTATATGATTTTAATTTTTTAATACGTTGATTTTCTTATATATATATAATTCCCTCAGACAAGCTCCTATCCGAGAGTTGAAGGTCTTTTAACAGAAGGACAAACTCGAAAATGTAAATATTCACAATGAAAAACTTCCCATATCTACTTCGGATAAAAAATATTTTAAACTTTAAATTTTATTTATTTATTTATTTATTTATTTCCGTGTTTGTTTGTTTGTTTGTTTGTTTGCTTGTTTATACGTTTGTTTAAATGTTTGTTTGAATTTAAGTTACTACAATTTTAGGCATACTTGTTTTTCTATTTTCACCTTATTTTATTCATTATATTTTCAGTATTTTTTTGTTTTCTTCACGTTTCTTATCTCTCTCTCTCTCTCTATCTATCTATCTATCTATCTATCTATATCTATCTATCTATCTATCTCTCCCTCTCTATCTATCTATCTATCTCTCTCTCTCTCTCTTCGCACCTTTTCCTGTTTTATCTATCCATCGATCTAACGATTTACAATTTTCCTTTTGAAATAGTTAACTGAAGCAGTTTCGGAAATAAGTTCGCGTAGAAAATTAAATTTTTAAACATTATAAAAAAAATACTAATTGGTAATATTCTGTTTTTATTTGAGTAATTTATTCTTTTTTGGTGACAAGAACAAAATTTTAAAAAAACTAAAACAAATCATTATTAGGATTTTTTTTCTTTCTAGAAATTATACATATATTTCTCGACGAACTTATTTCCAAACTGTACATTCCAAATATTTTGGCCCATTTTTTTCGTTCGTACGTCTGTCTTACGTAATTTAATTTAAAATAAAATAAAATAAATAAAAATGTCAAGTAAAAACTAAATATTGACCTTTATTTTATTCTCAGGTATACTAATTTAATAATTACAAAATAGTTAATTATTAAGATAATAAACGATGATGACTATCTCTTTTTTACCGTATTTATAATAATCAAATAGTAGCACTTATTTTTATTTGCCTTTAATTAATTAAATAATTAATAAATTATTTAATTATTTTAAACTTTATATATATATATATATATATATATATATATATATATATATATATATATATATATATATATAATATATATATATATATATATATATAGGGTGAACCAAATGTAGGTGGACAGTAAATGATAACGTTTATTTTGAGAATACATATTTAATTTTTTTGTATACTATAATACAAAATAAAATTTAAATAAATTTAGTTATAATATTTAATATAATAAAACACAAACACCATAGTTATAATGAACACCATAGTTATAATATAATATAACACAAACC
>JAJOZX010001846.1:645000-795000 GCA_023014485.1 Bathynomus jamesi
ATTAAGAATAGTAGGCAAAAATTCTACTCTCAAAACATTTCATATATAAGTTAGCTAATACCGGTGAGAGAGGATTTTCCATCGCCAATCCAAACGACATAGCATAAAACTTATTTTCAAACTGAAATTTACAATCTTTGACGCAAAGCTTAATTAACTCAATAAGAGTGTTGTGTTGAACAGGGAAAGAATATTCAGAGATCTTATCTTTTAATAAATCAAGTAGGACATCAACAGGGACTTTTATGAATAACGAGCATACATCAAAACTTACCATTTGAAATTAGGGTCATTAGGAAACTTCAGTTTGTCAATAAGATCCATGCTATTTACAATATTTGACTTGGAAATAGAGCCAACTAACGGCGTTAATAAACTAACTAACCATTTAGATAGCTTATAAGTTACGGAGCCTACTGAGTTAACAATAGGACTCATGGGATTATTAACTTTGTGTGATTAAATCTCCTATTTTCTCTGCTGTGTTTCTTAGAGCATTGAAAGTTGTCAGTCCTGAATTTTTAGATTCCGAGTTATGCAGTATCATGAATATTGGTACTAAATTATGTTATCCTATTTCATTTCTAGATAATTGCCTTAGGAAAGCCAAGAATAGGTATTATAATAGTGTAACTGCAAAGGAATTTGAGCGTAAAAATATCCTTAGCCTACCTAACCATGTTCATTTTCAATATCTTCCGACTTTACTTAAAGCAATTGGTATCAATGTAGTCTTTAAGTATAATAATACTGTTAAGTCACGCCTAATAAAGAATAGCCTGGATAATGCGGTTGGTTGTGTGTATTCGATTGGATGTACACGATGTAACTCAGTATATATAGGCCAAACGGGTAAAACGTTAGACATTAGGGTAAAACAGTATTAAATATGCGTGTAGAACAGCAAATAATTCTAATGCATTGTTTAACAATATGTATAGATGCAATCATAGTATCAAGTGGGATAGTTCTAAAGCGCTCGTTAAAAACAGCTATAATTGAAAAGGAATATTGTAAAATGTGCATTTATCCAGTTTAAAAATAATTTCAATAACATTGCGGGAATGTATAAAATTGACAATATCCTGTTAAAATACCTTTTGCCTCTAATAACACTTGTTAATCATGTGCTAATTTTGGTATTATTATAGTTTCAACCACAACTCGTTTTCAAAAATAAAAATTAGTTTTTCCGGTGGTTTCTGATGTGATTCATCCGAAAATTACATTCACTTCCGTCGCAAATTACTCGGTTTTGTGAAATCGGGGTTTTTGGGTGGGGGGGGGGATCAAAAACGAGTGATTTGAGACGGAAATAACCCCCTCACCTCAGTTTCTAATAAAAATTATTGCAATGCGTAGAAAATAATAAATAAAACCTTTCCTTTAAGTAAAAAAAATTTCGGTCGATCATATTGATGGAGATATTTGCTTCTGAAATTTTAATTAACGATATCCATTTGACGTGACGTCACGTCAAATGCGACTTTTTTTCATAAAATATTTTCCTGATTGGGCTATTTTTTTCGCGACTCTGCGACTTAATAGTTGGTTGATTTTTGTTTGGCTATTTTTTTTTTTCTAATTGGATTCAGTTTGGTCGTGTTTGTGATAGAATTATGACGTGTGTCGTGTGGTTTCGACTTTGAGAACTTGATTCGTCATGTGCCCAAGATGAAGACTAAAAAAGTGCATAACTTAACATGTTATTACATTATCATTTGTATAATTTAGGTCTCGGGGTACGGGGGCGGAGCCCGTAAAGATCACGCATCACAAATTGATCGGTATAGGGTTCCTAGGTTTTCCGTTGGTTTCTGATGTGATTCATCTGAAAATGACATTCATTTCCGTCGCAAATCACTCGTTTTTGATCCCTCCCACCCAAAAGCCCCGATTTCCCACGCATTACCCCATATTGTATATTGTAGGGGGGGGGGGGGGGGAATCACAAAAACGAGTAATTTGCGACGGAAATGAATGTCATTTTCGGATGAATCACATCAGAAACCACCGGAAAACCTAATTTTTATTTTTCAAAACGAGTTGTGGTTGAAACTATAAATTTACCCTAATTTTTTTATTTTTCTGCCCGCTGTACGTAGGTATATATTTTTGTCATCTCGCCTTCTCCCTTCATTCCCTGACAAGGTGTACTTCTGAATACACGAAAGGCCTTGGAATCATTTTTCTTTTTCCTTGTGGGTTTGCATCATTCATTCATTTCACGTGTTTAATTGTGAAATTCATCCCATATATATATATATATATATATATATATATATGCACACACACACACACACACACACGATGAGTTTCACAATTAGCTTCCGCCCGAATTGTTCATTCTGACGAAGGTCAAGCTTTTCACTCCACCTTAGACCTACAGTTTAACGTGGAATCCGAACCACGCCGCATCAGCAGCCCAGCGTCTTAACCAGGCCACCTAGGGTACCCATTTATCTACCAACCACTTTCTTTAGTGTGTGGAAGGATGAACAGCTGGGTTTGCTGCGCGCCGGCTGCCGTTGGGTCTCGAACCCGGGGCCGATGGATTCGTAGTCAGCGACGCCAACCACTACACCACGAGGCGCGCATATATATATATATATATATATATATATATATATATACACAGTATGTCATTAAAATAATAGGGCTAACAACCCTAATATATATACGAGTATAATATATATATATATATATATATATATGATGAATAAACACGAAGGAAAGGAAAACAAAATGGTGCTCAAGCGCTTTCGTCTAATGACATCCTCAGGAACACTGAAGTACATAAAGGGTAACAGCCTATATATAGGTTACAGAAAGAAAAAAAGAAAATAAATAACATACATACATACATACACACACACACATATATATATACATACATATCTATATATACATATACATACATACATACATATAACACATATAACATACATACATACATACATACACACACACACATATATATATATACATACATATCTATATATACATATACATACATACATACATATAACACATATAACATACATACATAACATATATACATATTTATATACATATACATACATACATACATATAACACATATAACATACATACATACATACACACACACACACACACATATATATATATATATATATATACATACATATCTATATATACATATACATACATACATACATATAACACATATAACACGTGAAAAATATTTATGATGAATAAAACCACGAAGGAAAGGAAACACAAAATGGTGCTCAAGCGCTTTCGTCTAATGACATCCTCAGGAACACTGACGTACATAAAAGGGTAACAGCCTATATATAGGTTACAGAAAGAAAAAAAAGAAAAAGAAATAACACACACACACACACACACACACACATATATATATATATATATACATACATATCTATATATACATATACATACATACATACATATATATATATATATATATATATATATATATATATATATATATATGCAATAAACAGAGAAGTAAAAATAAAAATTAAAATTAAAAATTAAAGGATTATCAGTGAGGCGTACAGATTTGGAAAACGTACTAACAATCCTATCCCCGTCGTCTATCAACATGATGGTGCTCCTTGTCACTATGCCAAAATTGTTCAGGATTATCTAAATGGACGTTTTCCAAATCGCTGGATCGGACGCGGAAGCAACAGACCTTGGCCAGCGAGATCACCAGATTTAACCCCTTTAGATTTCTTTGCATGGGGCTTTATCAAATCGCACGTCTATCAGACGAAGATTACGAGTCTTGAAAACTTACGTACACGTATACGAACTGCTGCAGATAACATAACCCCGCAAATGCTCCAGAATGTGTTTAGAAATGCTGCGGAACGATTGAGCTGTGCAGGGATACTGATGGGCGTCACGTCGAATCCTACTCTTAATTATTTAATAAATGTTACCACTATCATTTTATGATTGAATTCCATATAATTTCCAAGTGCTTCACAAAAATAGATCCTGACTTTATGTACACCCTGTATATATATATATGAAAATTATTTCACGAACGTAACACGTGAAAAATATTTATGATGAATAAAACCACGAAGGAAAGGAAACACAAAATGGTGCTCAAGCGCTTTCGTCTAATGACATCCTCAGGAACACTGAAGTACATAAAAGGGTAACAGCCTATATATAGGTTACAGAAAGAAAAAAAAGAAAAATAAATAACATACATACATACATACACACACACACATATATATACATACATATCTATATATATACATATACATACATACATACATATATATATATATATATATGCAATAAACAGAGAAGTAAAAATAAAAATTAAAATTAAAAATTAAAGGATTATCAGTGAGGCGTACAGATTTGGAAAACGTACTACCAATCCTATCCCCGTCGTCTATCAACATGATGGTGCTCCTTGTCACTATGCCAAAATTGTTCAGGATTATCTAAATGGACGTTTTTCAAATCGCTGGATCGGACGCGGAAGCAACAGACCTTGGCCAGCGAGATCACCAGATTTAACCCCTTTAGATTTCTTTGCATGGGGCTTTATCAAATCGCACGTCTATCAGACGAAGATTACGAGTCTTGAAAACTTACGTACACGTATACGAACTGCTGCAGATAACATAGCCCCGCAAATGCTCCAGAATGTGTTTAGAAATGCTGCGGAACGATTTGAGCTGTGCAGGGATACTGATGGGCGTCACGTCGAATCCTACTCTTAATTATTTAATAAATGTTACCACTTTATCATTTTATGATTGAATTCCATATAATTTCCAAGTGCTTCACAAAAATAGATCCTGACTTATGTACACCCTGTATATATATATATATATATATTATATATATATATATATTAGGGTTGTTAGTCCTATTATTTTAATGACATACTGTATTTGTGTGTATATATATATTTTTTTTATTATTTATTTATTTCACTTGTTTAATTGTGAAATTCATCATATATATATATATATATATATATTATATATATATATATATATATATATATATATATATAATATATATATATATATATAATATTATATATATATATATATAATATATATATAGGGTGAACCAAATGTAGGTGGACAGTAAATGATAACGTTTATTTTGAGAATACATATTTAATTTTTTTGTATACTATAATACAAAATAAAATTTAAATAAATTTAGTTATAATATTTAATATAATAAAACACAAACACCATAGTTATAATGAACACCATAGTTATAATATAATATAACAAACCGTATTCAACCTACTGTCCACCTACTTTTGGTTCACCGTGTATATATATATATATATATATATATGGGATGAATTTCACAATTAAACACGTGAAATGAATGAATGATGCAAACCCACAAGGAAAAAGAAAAATGATTCCAAGGCCTTTCGTGTATTCAGAAGTACACCTTGTCAGGGAATGAAGGGAGAAGGCGAGATGACAAAAATATATACCTACGTACAGCGGGCAGAAAAATAAAAAAATTAGCACTTGATTAACAAGAGTTATTAGAGGCAAAAGGTATTTTAACAGGATATTGTCAATTTTATACATTCCCGCAATGTTACTGAAATTATTTTTAAAATGGATAAATGCACATTCTACAATATTCCTTTCAATTATATCTGTGTTTTTAACGAGCGCTTTAGAACTATCCCACTTGATACTATGATTACAGTCCATCTATACATATTGTTAAACAATGCATTAGAATTATTTGCTGTTCTACACGCATATTTATGCTGTTTTACCCTAATGTCTAACGAGTAAAATAACATTTCAAATCTAAAACTGACTACACATTCCCTATGATTCTGATCGTACGTTTCAGCTAAAACTTTTAATTTATTTACAGTTTCGGAAGAAAGTTCCCCTAGAAAAACAAAATTCCTAAAAATACATAAAAAAAATTACTAATTAGTAATGCCTGTTTTTTTTTCTTTTGAAATTTTATTAGTCACCAAAAAAAAAAAATTATACCTTGAAAAAAGAATGTCACTAATTATAAATTTTTTGTGCTTTTTAAGAGATTTTATATTTGTATGCGAACGGTTTTTCGAAACTGTAAATAAGTGAAACGCTTCAGACTGAAACGTATGATTAAACTCATAAGAAATATGCATTGAATTCTACATTTGAGAAAATGTTAAAATGGAATTACAGAATGCGTAATTAGACGTCTAATAGAATTTAGAGTGTACTCATCGATTTGAATTTAAAATATTAAATGTTTTATTCGGGATTTACTCAGCCAATCGTTGTTTTTTAATGGAACTGTAGAACGAGATTGATTTCTTGTCACTTCGTGGATATCTCATTTATTATTTGTCGCCTCAAGATCAGAACTATGGAAATAAGACTTCGTTATTCTGCAAAAGTGATTCCTGATTTGAGAATGGCTTTTAACTACTGTTCTCATTGTGTTACTCGTACTAATCTGATTAGGAACCTAACTAGTAACCTAATTACTATCATAAGCAACAATATGTCATTAAAATAATAGGGCTAACAACCCTGATAACCTCCCTTAACCTACAATCCCGATAACCTCCCTTAACCTACAATCCCAGTAACCTCCCTCAACATACAACCTCCATTAACCTACATTAACCTACAACCCTAACAACCTCCTTCAACCTACAACCCTAATAACCTCCCTTAACCTACAACTAGTGATGTACCGATTCCAAAATTTAGTCGGTGCTGATGCCGATTCTTTGCCTATATTTTAAAAAATCAATTCCCTTCATAAATTTTACTAACTGAATGTGAAAACTTTCAATTTTCATAGTTTTACATTTCAAATTTGTTGAAATGCTTTTCCTTAACTCGCTCCACAATATACAGCACCCGATATACCGTAGCTAAAATGATGTTAAGTAGTTTTATTACTCAGTAAAATTATAAAATAATTGGATCACCAGCCTTCTTTAGTTATCCTTATAAGGCTAACTAATGAAAATATCACAACCTAACCTAACCAATCGTTAGGTCAACTGTACGCCCTTGACGATTGGTTAGGTTAGGTCGTGATATTTTCGTTAGTTAGCCTTATAAAGCTAACTAAGAAGGCTGGGGGCCCTGATCTTTAGGTGATCCCAGTTTTCTATAAATAGAGATTTTGTTTGGTAATGAAAATTGTAAAATTTCAAAGAATCGGTGAGAGAATCAGCTAAATTTTGCCGATGCCGGTGTTCAAAATGTGGCCAATTCTGCCGGTGCCGATGCCGATTAATCGGTGCACCACTACCTACAACCCTAATAACCTCCTTAACCTAACATAAAAACAGATCTAATTGAAGGTTAATAGTGACCTAACCTTCCACTTAGATTCGAAGTGTAAAGTCGTCGAACTGGAATGGGATTGAGTATGAAAAAGGAAACAGAAAATGGAATGGAAGAAGAAATGGTAACAGGAATTGTAATGGAATAGAATTTTGTGACGAAACAAATTCTTTACAGATTTTTTTTAAATTTCTAATTTTTTAATTACGCTGTGAATCTTCCTACGTTGTTGGATTCATCGATCCAACCACGTACCTCATCTCATGTAAATACTTCAAAAACGGTCCCATCTGTATCTCCACATATTTCATACTGTACTTAGTTTTCGACTATGATACCTTTGATCCGTAAGTCCGAACCTCTACCAGGAAACTAAAATGCTCTTGGAATAAACTAATTGAGCATGTGATGACAACTTTCCTAAAACTGTTAGCTTGAGGGTCCTGGATTCAAGTTTCGACTCGGACATGGCTTTTCAACCGATTACTTCCCATTCACTGTCATCCCCATTCCCATCCACAGTCCGCAAATGAAAATGCACAAAGTGAAAAATCCACGTTTGAGAAAAGTGTTTCTTTATTTGAGAAACAATGTCATTCCATTCCTATTTGCTGTTAAGGCGCCAAATGGGAATGGCTAATATTTCCCAACTTAATTTAATTTAATCTAACCTATCGTAACTTAACCTAACCTAACCCGGACCAAAGTTGGAAAGTCTTGGATGAGAATGAGCATGGCATGAATTGGGAAAACCAATTTGAAAATGTCTCTTTTGATCTTCTCACTCTCTGCTTTCCCACTGTTGGCGCGGAATGAAATGGGAATGACATTGAGTGGGATGACACCTTTCAACCATGGGTCTTTCTTTGTTGGGTAGACGGTTCAAATCCCACGTAAAGCTGTAGATCCCTTCCGTCATCTGACACTCAGAGATGTTAAGAAGGAGGTTAAAGAACCGAAGACATTATATGCTTATTATTCTAAAAAATGGCTTGAACAGTTCATGGCTGGATTTTGACTACGTGGCTCATGACTCAGCTATATGTTTCTTAGCTGTATGTCACTATAGACCTCTTTCGTAATGACAAGTACTGTGTATATATATATATATATATATATATATATATATAAGGAAAGCATATGTAAACAATATGTAAATGATGAAGCTCCCTTGATTTTTAATCAATAAGGATTATTAATGTCAACCATCAAAACCAAACAACAAAATTTACCAATTTAATGTAAAATAAGCACCATGCCAGGGTTGCCACTCCAAAATTTTGAAATAAAGTCATATTTTCTTTAAAATAAAGCAATTTTAAAGGCCTTTGTGAAAATTAATATATTGATCAAATACATATGAATACAGCTAGGCAGTAAAAAGCAAGTGTATGCATGGTGCAGCGTGCTCATCCAGGTGGTCAAATACACTGTAAATGTTTGGGAATTACCTGCCATGTCATAGGAAATGCGAAGGTTTTTTTAAAGACCACTACCAACAAGCCAGATGAAATGAAAGCCGAAATAATTACTATTTGGAGATGTACAGTATATATGTATAGGCCTACTGTATATAGTTTTAAATTTGAAGCTGTATCCATATTAAACTTGATACTTGTATAGTCGGAAGAAAAGTATTAAACCTACGTTGAAGAGAAAATGTACAAAAGTCTATACTTGTAGTGTGCCTTTTGTATTATTGCAAGATAGGTGAAGTAATTGCTTGCCATATCATGTTAAAATTAAGAAAAATAATCTTCTCAGGTTATGAATACTTTTTCTCACAATATGTAATACAACCAAGAAAAAGCCTATATTAATAAAGTAATTTTACTCAATAAAACCATTTTAAAGCTTCCCACACCAAATAAAGCCAATTTAAAGCTTTTAAAGCCCTAGTGGCAACCATGCACCATGTAGGTAGCCAACTGACCACGTACAAGTGATCTTAATAAAAGACACCATTTGTAACCACTAAATCATACTTGTAGTAACTTACAGTATGTGGGTGAATGAGTATAAGTATGATAGCTGTGGATTTGGTACTGTGCTGCCAATTGATATGAAAGACCCATAAACTGAAGTATTTTGTTAGAAACTTTGATCTTTCTGTTTTCAAAGGATTCATAGTTGTACATCATGCTTCAGTTAAATTTAAAAAATTATCTTGACTCTTTTTAAAGTGATGCAGACAGGATTTAGAAATTTATATTGGTAGATTGTAAGATGAATTTCACAAGTAATTTCAAACTGTATCATAAAATGAAGTTTTAATTCAGACGTATTTAAACATAATTTAAGTTAAATAAAAGGACTGTACTTTATTATAAAGAGTCTACAAAAAATTGTCGTAGTTGCTTCAAGCTCAAGCGGGACTTTTCGAGCACCCTGTACAATGGCATAACTATACCCAAATTATGGAGTTAACTTCTACATCTTCAAGTGAGCACAACTGATTCCATAACTCTTAACTTGGTAGCCCACACACAGTTATCCCGTTTTGTGGGTATTATACCACTATCTCAAATGCATGCTCATAATCCATGTAATGTATTTAGTTTGAGAGTGGCATGTAAGCCGTAGCCAGAGGGTATAGAATTCGGAAGATTCGAGTTCGGGAATACGACAAGTTAGGTCGTTGCGTACATATACGCAACATCCACCTTTGGAGTGAAATTGTGTAATTAAAATAAAAACTTCAAATTAAATTAAAAGGCAGAGCCCTAAAAAGGATCCTCAAAATATCGATGACATTATTAGACTATCTCAGCGGGAGAGTACTGATATCCCAGTGTTTGTATTCCAAGATTTGGCTAATCTACCTCCAGTAACAATAGACAATATGGATGTTTGTTCATTTTTTGCAACAATCCGAAAGGTGCAAGAGGAGGCAGTTCTCCTGAAAAGTGCAATGGATACTCAGGCTGCAACCTACAGTGGCTTGGTAGAGATATGTATTGATACTGCTTCCCTGATGAGAACCATAAAAACGTTGTCAAATTTTAACTCTGAAACAGTCCCAACGGAGTATGGTAAGGTAAGGGTACAGGGGCTTTCTCAGCCTCTTTTGCCAACACCTGGATACACTCTACTCAGAGGTGGAGCTTTACACTGCAGGGGTGCTCAAACTTTTTCGCAGGCGGGCACATTTTCCAAATGCTGGAGCACAGGCGGGCACAATATGACGATAAAAAATACATAAAACACAAAAAATATTATTATCCGGTTTTAATTGCAATATTCTTTCTATTAGCCCGTCTCTAAAACCTTATCTAGGGGCTACTTGCGGGCACACCGAAATGGCTTCGCGGGCACAAATGTGCCCGCGTGCACAGGTTTGAACACCTGCTCTACAGGAAGAATTCCCTCCTCTTCTGAATGGTCAGAGATCTGTGAGGAACAAGGATCCATGAATGCAGAACCCTCTGTGCCTCAGCCTCAGTACCATCTGACACAGGGTAACCCTTAAGGGGTTTTGGTGAACCGGGATGCTGAGAATGCTGGGGTAGCTATCCTGTGGAGATTAGGGTATGGGAAATACAGGGTATATTAGCGAATTAAAACTTGCTTTCAATTGGCTAACTGGAATAGAAATTTGTGTTGACAACATGTCATTAAGTTTCAAGATATGCCTTTGCATTCTAGTTGGCATTCTGAAAAGTTACAATATCATTACGGATACTACTTAACAATAAATAGGATTTCGTACAATACTGTTGTATGCCCTAATCATCAACCCTGGACCAGTTTAACTTTGTTTTACATGTATCATTATATGTATTCTGCGACAACACTGAAATACAATCAATATCAAACTCAATTAAGAGTATAGGAGCACAAAATTACCATATTCAGAACTGCCTGATTTGAATCAGGTGTGTATATATATAGTAATCTAGCGTGCAAAATAACACTAACATAAGTAAAGCTATCACCAGGAAGATTAAACATGGCTGAAATGGTCAGGTTACTATTTGGCATTTGCATAGAAAACTTTTAAGTGATTACCAAACAGAGAATTATCATTAAACGCATTAACATTGAGATTATCAATAATAGTTAGACATGTTGTATCCATCACATCAATGATGTGCTAATATATTCCAATTTAATGAGATAATCTTCCCCATTATCAACTGATTGGAAGGGCATATTACTAGCGTAGCTATAGGGGGGCAGAGGGGGCGGTCTGCCCCGGGCGGCACTTTTGGTCTACTGCAATGAAAAAAAAGGGTTTTTTTATGTCGGGACAGTAGAAGGATACAAGACGCCGGACACAATTTTATTTTTCCACGAAAACACTGCTTACTTCGTTAATTTCCGACAATGGTAAGGATTGTGTTCCCTTGAAGATGGCCTTATTGACCATCATACCTATTTAAGCGCTTAGTTGTGCTTAATTAATAATAGCATTGGTATAAATGCATTTATTTCATTAAAAAGGGAAATAACCCATAAAGTTCTGTAAATACGTTATAATCTATAAATATACGTTTAATATTTATAAATAATCAATATCAAAACTAATATGCTGGTATTAGTTGTAAAGTATAATCTTGGTAACTCGGTTCCAAATATTGTAATACTGCTGCGGATTTTTAGTGTTGCTAGCTGTGAGAGGAGTTTTTCTAAACTAAAACTGATAAAGAATTACCTAAGATCTACTATGAGCACCTTGCGGTTGAGAAATCTTGCCATACTGTCTATAGAACAACAATTGACAGACGAAATAGACTTCGACAATGTCATCGAAGATTTTGCTAACAGAAAAGCAAGAAAAATAACTGTGTAGAATGTTGTAGTTAATTTTTTCACTTCAGAAGTAAACATGTTGTCCTAATATTTTTCACAGGTTTTTTTCTATACGTCGTTTTCACTTTTTGTTTAAGTATGTTTGTTATGTGTATTGTGTTGTGTTGTGTTTCAGAGGGGCGGCAAACTCAAGGACCGCCCCGGGCGGCACAAATTCTAGCTACGCCACTGCACTGCACCCAAGTACTTTTATAGATCTGTCGTGTTTGAACGTATGCTTTGCAGTGACTATATTAAGGCCTTAAAAATAATGAAAGAAAACGCAATACCTCTATATAGTTAATTTACCACATCACCAAGGAGGTAAAACAAAAGTCATAATAATAATTATTAATTTTAATACACTGTCCTTACTTTTGTTACTTATGATAACTTCGAACAACTATTCAGGGTTAACCTTCGCAGCATCTCGCCTCATTTGTGAAATTTGTTGGAGGAGAGGGTTGCTTTCAACTCTCATCCTGCCCTCATTGCCAGCTACGCAAGGCTGATCAGGGACTTTACAGAGAAACCTGACGTTTTTGAAGATGGCTAGGTTGGTACGCTGAAGGTTCCTCAGCTCTTTTGGTAGCGCATTAAGGAATTTTGGGCCTCGTATTCTGAGAGCATTTTCCATGTTCGTTTTCATGGCCCCTTCTCCCATGACAACTACGATAGTACAAAATCAACATGTTCGCTCACTCCAATATAGTAGCTAATAAATTAATTTTAATTGCATTTTATTCCAAAGGTCCTTAACTAATTTTCTTTAGTTGAAAGACATGCATTCAGTAAATTAAAAAAGGCTATTAAAAATATTGGATCACCTGAAGACCAGGGCCCCCAGCCTTATCTGGGGGCCCTGATCCTCAGGTGGGAAAAATTAGGGTCCTTAATCTTCAGGTGACAAAATTTACTTTATTTTTATGTTAAATTTTTAGGTTAAGGTTACACCGATAGAAGTTGTAGTGGTTATGTTAGTTCCCTCCATCATCATTGTGTAAAATTGATGGAGGATTACCTGAAGATCTTCCCCCCTAGAGTGTGTCCACCTGAAGATCTTCCCCCCAGCCCGATCCACCTGAAGATACTCCACCCCAGTCCGCTCCACCTGGAAATACTCTCCCCCCCCTCCCGTTTTGACAAATAAAACAAGCAATTCATTCTATGGGATATAATGCCCAGTTAGGCTAATCGAATGCCCAGTTAGGTCAACTCTATGCCCTTGACGATTGGTTAGGTTAAATTATGATATTTTCGTTAAAACTAACGAAAATATCACGACTTAACCTAACCAATCATCAAGGGCGTACAGTTGACCTAACCGGGCATTCAGTTAACCTAACCGGGTATTCAGTTGACCTAACCGGGTATTCAATTAACCTAACCGGGCATATATATATATATATATATATATATGAAAATTAACTCACGAAAGTAACTCGTGAAAATATTTATGATGAATAAAACCACGAAGGAAAGGAAACACAGAGTGGTGCTCAAGCGCTTTCGTCTAATGACATCCTCAGGAACACTGAAGTAAATAAAGAGTTCAAGACTATATATAAGTTACAAAAAAAAAAATATATATATATATATATGGGATGAATTTCACAATAAAACACGTGCTAATTGTTTTGTTTTTCCTGTACGTTGTATATATATATGGGCTTCTCGCCTTTTAACTTCATTCCCTGACGAGGTGTAGCTTTGAATACACGAAAGGCCTTGGAATCGTTTTTCTTTTTCCTTGTGGGTTTGCAGCATATATATAATATATATATATATATTATATATTATATATATATATATAGAAATAAAAATTGTGGGAGGAGCATACAAATTTGTAAGGAAAACTAACAATTTTAGCACTTTACCCGAATTCAACACAAGATCAAATGGATTATTTACAACCAATTTTACAGATAATGCCTGAATGATATATAGGTCACAAAAAAATAAAAAAATAAAAATAAATTGAAAAATAAAAATTGTAAGAGGAGCATACAAATTTATAAGGGATAATTACCAAAGTTTTAGCACCCTGCCCTTCTTGTCTAAATCCATTCTGAACGAATTCAAAACAACGGGATCGAGTTGAAAAAGACCTTTGCTCATGTTAAAGTTATTTGTAAGTTGGATAATAGCAGACTCAAGAATATTTCTATGAACAATGTTGCTAGAGTGAAACAAAACTGAAGCATTATTCTAATCAATACAATGGGATAACTCTGAAAAATGGACAAAAAGGGCACTGGACGACTGTCCCGTTCTAACTGAATATTGATGCTGGTTTACACGCATGTGCAAATCCTTTCTCGTCTGACCAATGTAAAAGGAATCACATTGTTTACTTTATAGATAATGCCTGAATTATTGGTAGGGCTATTTTTTACTATGATATTTTTCACAAGATTGTTATATGAAAATACTACATTAATATCCAAAAGTTTAAGTACATTAGCAATGCCTAAAAAGCCCGGGAAAGTGGAAGTACTAAAATATTCTTTGACAAAGTGCGAGTGTTATTATTCACACGATAGAAAGTTCGTTTTGCCTTGTTAAGACAAGATTCCATAAACGCAGATGGGTAGTACAGATCACTTCCAATACCGTTGATTTTTTCCAATTTGGCGTCGATGTATTCCGGATTGGCGATCCTAAGAGCGCGGAGAAACACTGAAGAAAATATGACCTTCTTAATGGGGATGTCATGTCCAGAGTAAAAGTGTACGTAGGACAAATTGTTTGTTTTTTTCGATAGATACTAAACTTAAAACCTGGGCTTTCCCTATGTACAATAATAGGGCGCATAGGGTTGCCAGGTTTGTGGACTACATTAGAAAGATGAACGAGCTGCTCCAGGACCCCACCATACACAGAAAACTTAGAAAGAACCCGCAGGATGACGTCATCAAATCATTCAATAGTGGCTTGAAACGCATTCTCAAAGATCATAAGGACTTAATTCCGCTTTTCATGTCCACTTCACCTTCTCTTCCCCACCTTTACGGTCTTATTAAAACCCACAAACCTGGCAACCCTATGCGCCCTATTATTAGCTCGGTGGGCTCTATTACCTATAAACTCTCCAAATGGCTTGTCAAAGTCTTGTCCCCCATTTTCGGAACTATCCCTGATTCACATGTAAAAAATTCCATGGATCTTACTGAAAAATTTAATAATGTACGCACTGAAACCAACGATAGATTGATCAGTTTTGACGTTTGTTCATTGTTTACAAAAGTGCCGATTGACGATGTGCTTGACTTTCTCTCCCGAGAATTACATAAGTACGACCTGCCACTACCTGCACACATCGTTTTGGGGCTTATTAAGCTTTGCATCAAGGACTGTAAATTCACTTTCAATAGCGAGTATTATCAACAAGTTTTTGGGATGGCCAATTAGCGATGGGCAGTGGTGGGCACGGTTCCGCTAATCCGCTAACCATTAATTAGCGAAGCTAACTTTTCCGTTAGCGGATTAGCGTTTCCGCTAACTTTGAGAACCGTTAGCGGACCAATTAGCTTCCGCCAAATTTACTTCCGCTAACCCTAAAATCATACATGTTTGTTCCAGTCTGTTCTGAGCGTGTCTGCAACAGTCAGTCTGGCACGCTATTGGCTGACTACGTGTAAACACAAGACGTGATTGGTCGACGCAGCAGCAGCTGAGCAGCGTTGTGTAATTCTGCAGTTCAGTTCACTTACCAGGCCTATCTCGGGAGCCTTCTGCCAACTGTAGCGGCTGCCGTCATGAGGTTGAAGGACGCCAAGTCCAAAGGCCTCCTGTACTGCAGTCCTCTGGTAGACGCGATACTGGCAGGCATCACCAAAAGGTTTGGGCCCCTCCTACAAGACCAGGAGTGCCAGCTGGCCGCTGCCTTCCACCCCAGGTTTTGCCTGTTCTGGCTGGAGAAGCATAATCACAGCCAGCTCAGCAGGGTAAAGAAGGCCATGGAGACCGGCGTGGAGACAGCCCTGAGGGAGACCATTGAGGAGGGCAGCAGCACCAGCTGCACCACCAGCAATGAGGATGAGGAAGATGACTTCTTCAGCAGCATCACTCAGCCCCAGGTGAGCAGGAGCCACAGGTCACTGAAGTCCAAGGCACAGATCTTGGTGAAGACCTGGCTCGGAGGCCGGCTCGAAGGAGGTCCTGACTGACGTCGCCTTCTTGGGTGAGCAAGTGTTGATCGACCTGTTCATCAAGTACAACACAGCCATCCCATCCAGTGCTGCAGTTGAGCGCCTGTTCTCCATAGGCAAGGACATCTTGCGCGCCAAGAGAGCCACCCTGTCAGATGCCAACTTTGAGAGGCTGATGTTCATGAAGGGCAACCAGCATCACGTCGAGGCGATAGAGAAGGAGCAGGAGGCCAAGCCAGAGTGAATGCATTATTAGATCATTAAAGTTATTTTTTATGTGTATTTTTATTTCTTAATATTTTTTATTCGTTTAATACTTTTTGTACTGTAAATAAACTGTATGTTGAATGTAAACTAATGTTTAATTTCATTTGTTCATTTAATTATTTATGTACACCTTGATCATCATCTGATCTTGGCATGCTATACCTTTTTGGAAAGCTCTATGTCTAAGCTGCAACATATTAAAATTTCAGCTCTCTTTATGGGTTTTAGAGCCAAAAAAACCAAACCGAAGCTAAATTCATATAATAAAAGTTAGCGGTTAGCGGTAATCGTTAGCTTCCGCTAAATTTTTTATCGGTTTATCGGTTTAGCGTTATCGAAGTTAAGTTTTGAGTTAGCGGTTCAGCGGTTATCGAAGCTAACTTTTCAGTTAGCTTTGCCCACCACTGGCCATGGGCAACCCCTTGTCGCCCCTCCTCTCCAATATTTATATGGAGTTTTTCGAAATTACTTACAGTACATTCCAAGAATCCTGGGGGTTGGCATCCCATGGTTGCGGTACGTCGACGATATTTTGTGTATCTGGCCCATGAATCGTGACCTGGATGACTTTCTCCTTCAGTTAAATGATCAAGTCCCCTCCATCAAGTTTACTTTAGAAGTGGAACAAGACAACTCAATCACGTTTTTGGATGTGCGTATACATAGGAAAGGCCCAGGTTTTAAGTTTAGTATCTATCGGAAAAAAAAAAACAATTTGTCCTACGTACACTTTTACTCTGGACATGACACCCGCATTAAGAAGGCCATATTTTCTTCAATATTTCTCCGCGCTCTTAGGATCGCCAGTCCGAAATACATCGATGCCGAATTGGAAAAAATCAACGATATTGGAAGTGATCTGTACTACCCATCTGCGTTTATGGAATCTTGTCTTAACAAGGCAAAACGAACCTTCTATCGTGTGAATAATAACACTCGCACTTTGTCAAAGATATTTTTAGTACTTCCATTTTTTCCGGGCTTTTTAGGCATTGCTAATGTACTTAAACTTTTGGATATTAATGTAGTATTTTCATATAACAATATTGTGAAAAATATCATAGTAAAAAATAGCCCTACCAATAATTCAGGCATTATCTATAAAATTTGTTGTAAACAATGTGATTCCTTTTACACTGGTCAGACGGGAAAGGATTTGCACACCCGTGTAAAACAGCATCAATATTCCGTTAGAACGGGACAGTCGTCCAGTGCCCTTTTTGTCCATTTGTCAGAGTTATCCCATTGTATTGATTGGAATAATGCTTCAGTTTTGTTTCACTCTAGCAACATTGTTAATAGAAATATTCTTGAGTCTGCTATTATCCAACTTACAAATAACTTTAACATGAGCAAAGGTCTTTTTCAATTCGATCCCGTTGTTTTGAATTCATTCAGAACAGATTTAGACAAGAAGGGCAGAGTGCTAAAACTTTGGTAATTTTCCCTTATAAATTTGTATGCTCCTCTTACAATTTTTATTTTTCAATTTATTTTTTTTTTTTTTTGTGACCTATATATCATTCAGGCATTATCTATGAAATTGGTTGTAAACAATCCATTTGATCTTGTGTTGAATTCGGGCAAAGTGCTAAAATTGGTAGTTTTCCTTACAAATTTGTATGCTCCTCCATATATATATATATATATATACACACACACAGAGGGTGTCCCATAAGTCTGGAACCATAGGGTAAAATAAGTAATTCATGTCTTTCCGTTTATGCAAGTGCCCATGATGTCTTTGAATAATGCATCCAGGTAATTCTGCTCGTTGGAAATCGGAGTCAGAAGGAGGTCGCTGAGGAATTTAACAGATTCCATCCGGACCGCGCGCCGATAACACACAGCTGTGTCGGCAAACTTGTAGCAACGTTCAGGGAAACGGGATCCATAGGAGATAAACCACGCAGTAGACCTCCGAGGACATCCACCGACGATGACACAGCCGCTACCATCCTCGCTCTGGTAATTATTCGTTTTTACACCCAGTCTGTTTTTATGATGAGAACAAACTTTTCTGGTAAAGTTTGAGGTGTTTTGCACGAATCTGCTATCAGTTTCCTGTGCAAATGCGAGTTTTCGAGATATAGTCATCTCAAAAATTACGCATTTGCACAGGAAACGGATAGCAGTTTCGTACAAAACACCTCAAAATTAACCAGAAAAGTTTACTCTCATCATTTTCATTTAAACTAACGAAAATATCGCGACTTAACCTAACCAATCACCAAGGGTGTACAGTTGACCTAACCGGGCATTCAATTAACCTAACAGGTTAATATTGATTATTTCACCTAAATATCTTCTGATCTTTTTGTATTAGGCACTCACTGTCACATTTCGGGCAAGTTAAGGATGAAAGAATAACGCCGTAATTGATAAAAACATCCAATCCTTTGTCTTCATCTAGGGCACATAACGAATCAAGTTCTCAAAGTCAAAATCACACGAATGGCACATCATAATTCTATTACAAACACCACTGAACTGAATCCAATTAGAAAAAAAAAATAGCCAGAACAAAACCGAACCAACTAATTAAGTTGCAGAGTAGCGAAAAAATAGCCCAATCAGGAAAAATATTTTATGAAAAAAAGTACATTATAGCCAAAACAGGAAATATATTTTATTAAAAAAAGTACATTTGAACAAATTTGCACAACATAAGATATATTTTCGTAGACAGTTTTGAATGGCAATTCAATATATTGTACTGTTTTAACCGCGCGTGAGCGGGTTAAAAGACGAATATTAACCGTCGCTCATTTCACAAACAGTCCCCAAAAGTCTCTTCGGCGTTTTTATTTCCGTTTTTATCATTTTGCCCAATGGTTCCAGACTTACGGGACACCCCGTATATATATATATATATATATATATATATATACAAATTCAGAATGGTTCCCTGAGACAATTATATGTTAAACACAGACCGTGCATGGAACAAGGAACTCTTCTGGGAAAATTAAATCCACTATAGTCCGAATAAGTAATGGTAAATGACAAATACCATAGTTTTTCTTTTTCATGATTTTAGCCCGACGTGGGCAACGGGTCTCTCGCAAAGAGATCCCATAATTATAGCTTCTCTCACCAGCTATCTGCAAAGCAGACAGGATCCAGCTTTGGGACATGGATCTAGGGTTTAAAGCAAGCCTAGATCCCTACATTCAGAACCTCTATATAAGTAAAAGACTCGTTGCATTCACGTCGGGTTGAATAAATCAAAGAAAAGGGGTGCGAAATGCTCTGTATGAATTGGTCCACAATTAACCCACCCCTTATATCTCCAGTCTAACTATAGAGTAGATCAAGTCTAGCCTAGAGGGGTCAGCCTAGAGATTCCGGAAATGGTCCAGAGCGGGCAGATAAATTGAGGTCCACAGTAGGATTCCTCACAAGAATTAGGTTAGGGCAATCTACCTTCACCTTTGTTAAGCTATGAGTTGATGCTGGGTCTTAGGCCACAATGTAGGCCTAACTTGTCTGACCCAGCTTAATTTAATGCTTATAACTTACTGGTGTAAAAACTCAATTAGTCACTTACTTTTTGTTATCGGAGTGTCTCCCTTCTCCGGTTATGTTTTCGAGAGCGCACTTTTCTGGTACGTCTCTCTCGCGCCCGTTTCTTCGTTTTCGTTCTCCCTTTGTTCTCCTCTTCGCGGGGCTTCTCGTACCAGCGTTGTCTTGGTTTATTCCTCGGTTGGTTGAGCGGTAATGTATCTCCATACCGAGCACGCTCCTCCCACACAGTATATAAATACTAGTGTGGAGAATAACTCTGGTGAGCAACCAATTGGTTTCATCCACCCAGTTATTGACATAAAAGGAATTTAATGATTGTTAGATTAACTACCTACCTACTCAGTGAACCATTTTCGTTACCTCCCAACTACCCACTCATCAGTTTTCCATATACTGGGGGCCCCGGGAGATAAAAATTTTGGTGTCATTGTCACCAATTTTTGTCTGAGTGTAGACTAGCTAACTATTTAACTGTAAATGCCTGTTAATCTGATTAACAGTGCCTATCCTCACCTTCTCATGGAGAAGGTGTAGCATTTAATTAGAAGAGAAAATATACATCCATAGGATGAAACTGTCTATGGTCTTTACCATAAGAAAAGAAAAAATGAAAGTTAGAAGATAAAATTACAATTCCCCAGCATCTATTTTTTGTTGTAAAAATAGTCGCGCTTTAATGCTGTTTGTCGCTGAGGTCTTGTGTCTGTCAATGTTGTAGTAGGATGCGTTACCACTCCTACTGTCAAAGGAATAGTTACTGGAAGTTCAGTGTCTCCAGTTGTTACTGTCAGTGGAGAAGGTTCTCCAAAGTCCATTGTTTTGGGTCCAGACTCTAAAGGGTACAAAAGAGAAATGTCTCTTGTTGTGTCACCCGTTGAAGTCCTTAATTTGACCACTCTTGTTACCCCTCTGCCCCTGGTCTGAGTTCTGAAACTCTAGCCAGAGGCCAGTTTGTCTTGGAGTACTGTCATGTATGAGAACAAGGTCCCCTACCTTAATTGTGTCAGACCAATCCTTCTTAGTCATTTGTTTATGTCTCTCCCTTAGACCCATCAAGTACTCAGTTTTCCACTGTTTAATGAAATGAGCTTTAACTCTAGTTAAATGTTGTAACTTAGTCTGGAGCTCATCATGTCGTTGAGTCCAGTTTGGGTCTTCTGAAGAGTCTATATTGTAGTCCGGCAGGAGACTAACTTGTTCTCCCCGAATCAAATGATTTGGAGTTAATGGTTCTGGGTCATTAATGTTGTCACTCACATAAGTGAGTGGTCTATTGTTAATGATGTTCTCAATCTCAGCCAGGAGAGTGAGTAACCCAAATAAGTGTATCTGTTTTTTGCCAATTGCTTTCTTCAAGCAATTCTTTACTGTTTGTATATTCCTCTCCCAGATAGAACCATACCAAGGAGAGGCAACCGGAATATACTTCCACTTTATGTTTTATTTTGTATATATAATTGTGTGATTTCATTGCTTAACAAGTCGTGGATGACTTGTTCACCAGCTTTGAAATATGTAGCATTGTCAGTCCAAACTGTCTTGGTACTGAATGTCGTGCACAGAATCTCTTAAAGACAGCAACAAAAGATTCTGCTGTAGGTCCTCCACAACATCCAAATAAACAGCTCGTGAGGCTGCACATGTAAACAGTACAATGTACATTTTTTGTTCAGTGTCACCCACCCCTACAGTCAATGCTCCTGTATAGTCAATGCCTACAGTCTCAAAGGGTCTGTTGAGAGTAACTCTCTCCTCTGGCAAAGCAGGAGGATTTGGTTTCCTATAGGGCCTAGCATGAATACGCCTACATGTGACACACTCACTCAGGACTGTTTTAACAGTGATCCTTCCCTTGGGTATCCAATAAGTTTTTCTTAATGTAGTTAGTGTCTGTGGTACCCCCATATGATATACATCATTGTGTGTTTTTCTGATTATTAATGTTGTCAAATAGCTAAATCTAGGTAAAAGGATTGGATTTTTGCTTTTGTATGACAGTTTTGATTTGTCTAATCTCCCTTTACACCTTAGAAGGCCTTCCTCATCTCTGAACAAGTTTAGATCCACAACTACTGATGGTACAGGTTCTTTTGTTTGTTTCCCATTAGTTAAGAATTCTAACTCTTTATTGTACTCTTTTTGTTGGGCTTGGCCTATCCAGTATTGGGTTGCAACTTCTGTATAATTATGATTATTTTTATTTAGCTGTTTGTTAATTGTAGCTAAACAGTTGTGAGCAAACCTCAAACAGTAGGCTGTCACCCTGACAAGTTTGTTGAAATCAGAATACTTTTCATAATTAGTGATTGGTTCAACCTTTTCATTTGAAAAGATTAAATTTAATGTCAAGTTAACTTGTTCCACAGGCCATTGGTCTGTATTACAGAGCCACTTAGGTCCCATAAACCAAGTTTTGTTTGACTTCAACAACTTGTAGGATAAACCTCTGGTCAGAAAGTCTGCTGGATTCTGTTTAGTTGGAACATAGTGAAAGTTTACTTGTAGGCTTTCATTAGCGTCAGCTATTTCTTTTAGCCTATTTCTTACAAAGATATTCTTACTATTAATGCTATCATTCCGTATCCAGGCAAGACAAATCTGACTGTCAAGCCAGACGTGGATATTAGTTATGAACACATCATAGTAAGCATCCTTAAGCAATGAAATGGTTTTAATGGCTAATGTAGCAGCCAATAGTTCCAATTGAGGTATGGTTCGGGTAGGTTTGAGAGGTGCAACTTTCCCTTTTGCATAAATTAGATGACTTTCTGTAGGGCTTACAAGATACGCACAGCACCCATAAGCTTGTGTGCTTGCATCAGCAAACACATGAAGCCTCTGGGGCTTATCCCTAAACCCACAGCACCTTTGAATTTTAATGTTCTGCACTTTTGTTAAATCAGTAGCTAACTTCTTCCAAGATTTTTGATTTTCATTTGTTATTGGATCATCCCACCCAACATTTGTCCTCCAAATTTCTTGGAGGAGAATCTTTGATTTTATTGTTGAAGGCAGGAATAGACCCATAGGATCAAAAATTTTGGAAGCCTCTGATAATATTTGTCTTTTAGTATTTGCTTCCTCATCAAGTTTAAAACCTTTAGTACAGATTGAATCATGACTGTTAGAAGTTGCATCCAAATACCAGTTCATACCTAAAGTTTTAACTCTGTCTGATGGCTCAGTAAGACCATTATTATCTTTAAAATCTTTTTGTTTAAATCCTCATTATTTGAAATCCACTCTCTAAGTTCAAAGTTACCTTGTTGCATAATGTTTTGAGAGTGTTCATAGACTTCAGATAATTCAGATTTTGTTGTCGTTGAGATAATATTATTCAAAGTGTTGCTATTCTTACAGGTGTTATGTAGGACTGAGTTGAGGCACATAGTATTTGTTGGTCATGCACTGTTTTGGTTTAGGTCTAGGTTGTATTCTGATAGGTCACCCAAAGGGGCTATCCCTGATGGAGTCTGAATAGCTATACCATTACCTATCTCTACTATGCCCTTATGAATAAGATTAATATAATCTGCCCCTATTAGCATTTCAATGTTAGCTACTGTGTTGTTAGTGATATGTCTATCAGCTATTTTGTAGTGTTTTTTCAAATGATTTATGGTTTGTTCTAGTTTGGGTATAACCAGTTTGTTTTGTCCTACTTTAGAAATAATAACTGCTTCAATTTTCTTGAATTTACTTTCTAAATGTAGTTCCAGGTCAATTGTCTTATAGCTATTTTTGTCCGAGTTATCCTTAACAAAGGACGCAATATTGAGGTTTTGTTCATTCGGGTTTGGTGTCAAACCCAATTTATTAACTACATTTTTTGAAACAAATGTTTGTTGAGAACAACAGTCTATAAGACATCTCACTGGAGTGGTACTACCCTCACTATTCACTAAGTCCAAAGTAATAGTTGGTAAAAGAATCTCAGTGTTTCTTGTTACATTGTTTGAACAAGCAGAATGTCCCATGAAAGTGGCATTTTCTTGATTACCTTTGTTTGGGGGAGGTATCTTTTGAGTTTGAGTACTATTATTTGGACACTTTGGTGAATCACACATTGATGAGACATGTCGTAAACTTTTACAAAACTTACACTTGAATCTTAACCTAGATTTACAGTCTTTCTTATAATGTCCCTGGCCAGTACACTTTTTACACAGGTTCAACTGTTCACATCTTTTAGCCCTTTGGTTAAAATCTGAATATTTGTCACACCCAGTACTACTGTGTTCATTACTTGCACAAAATTTGCAATATGGTGTGTAAGTTGAGGCAGCAGTTACATTAAAGTTCTGTAATGTAGGTGTTCGTGTTTTGTAGTTGGTCACATTTGATTCTACAGTATCAAGTTTTGTCTGTTTGGCTGTAGCTAGTTGGTCTCTGGGAACAGTCTTTGGTTTATCCATAGTCTGGGTCTTATGTGTTGGAAAATCTCTCAAGTTGTAATTAGTTAGGATATTGGGGAAGTGTTGTCTTATTTGTGTAAATTAGGATAATTTTCTCCCGTCTTTAGAATTAAATTATCTTTAACCCTCGAAGGAAGGCACCTAAGTACTATGCTTTGTATAAGCCAAGATGAAGTTTTAATATCTATCTCATTGCTAACCAGTTGTCCTATAATAGCTTCTAATTTTGTATAAAAATTTTCCATATCACTATGGTTATCTTTTATGGGTGCAAATTCAAAAATTTGTTGAGATAATTCATATATAATCATCTTTATTAACGTAATTACGTTTTAAAAGATCAATAGCTACTTCATATGAATCCCCTACGGCTGGTAAATAGGCTATCAGGTTATAGGCTGGGCCTTTAAGGGAACTAGTTAAGTAACTAAACTTTTCAACAGTTGAAATATAAGGTTTATTACCTATTAAATTCTCAAATTTGTCAATGAAAGATGGGAATTGTACCGTGTCCCCTTCAAATGTTGGTATTTGCAAAATGGGTAACTGAGCCCTCAATTCTTGTGACTCAGGATTTTGCATGCCACTTAAATTTTGTTGAAGGTTAGCCCTACTTTGATTAAAATCAGAATTAGGTTTTTTTGGTGTTAAGTCAGTCAACCGAGACCGTAGTTCCCTTATTTGCTGTTCAATTGAGCTTACCTGATCATCATCATCAGCGTAAAGGTCTATCAATTGTTCTTCAGCCATTTCGGATTCAACTAACTCTGAAATACTCTCATTAATGGCTATTATTTCCTTCTTTTTAATTTCTAATTTAATAATTACACTCTCTATATTTTTCTTACCTGGTTGTGTAATATTGTTAAAAGTGTTCACAGCCTTTGTAACAGCTCCCAACTTTGCCCCCCTTTTCTTTTTTAACTTTTTCAATTCTGCACTGTCCATGTCTAAGTCAAAATTGTTTAACTGGGGATCGTAATGAAATAGAGGACAAGAAGAAATTACCAGAGAAGAGAGAGCACAGACAAAACAGTCAAGTTTAAATTTGGTTTAATCCCCCCCAAGTACTTGTGTGTCACTCAGGTCTAAGCTTATAAGAGAATGAGACTCCTTAATGTAAATGTTTCCTAGTTAGGCCCTAGGTTGTAGACCTAATTAGGCTTGCTCAGGTTAGGCTTAGGCTAGACTTTAGCCTAATTCTGCAATTTTTGTTAAGTAAGCTTAAGGTTTGTAAATTCCCCACACACGGACCACCAATGCGAAAAATGCTCTGTATGAATTGGTCCACAATTAACCCACCCCTTATATCTCCAGTCTAACTATAGAGTAGATCAAGTCTAGCCTAGAGGGGTCAGCCTAGAGATTCCGGAAATGGTCCAGAGCGGGCAGATAAATTGAGGTCCACAGTAGGATTCCTCACAAGAATTAGGTTAGGGCAATCTACCTTCACCTTTGTTAAGCTATGAGTTGATGCTGGGTCTTAGGCCACAATGTAGGCCTAACTTGTCTGACCCAGCTTAATTTAATGTTATAACTTTGGTGTAAAAACTCAATTAGTCACTTACTTTTGTTATCGGAGTGTCTCCCTTCTCCGGTTATGTTTTCGAGAGCGCACTTTGCTGGTACGTCCTCTCGCCCCGTTCTTCGTTTTCGTTCTCCCTTTGTTCTCCTCTTCGCGGGGCTTCTTGTACCAGCGTTGTCTTGGTTTATTCCTCGGTTGGTTGAGCGGTAATGTATCTCCATTACCGAGCACGCTCCTCCCACACAGTATATAAATACTAGTGTGGAGAATAACTCTGGTGAGCAACCAATTGGTTTCATCCACCCAGTTATTGACATAAAAGGAATTTAATGATTGTTAGATTAACTACCTACCTACTCAGTGAACCATTTTCGTTACCTCCCAACTACCCACTCATCAGTTTTCCATAGGGGTAACTATTGTATTTTCAGCCAAAAAAAAACAAAACTTAAACCTCAACCGGGACATTGAGCGTCCACTTTTCAAGGCACATAACACGTCCGTTTAATATACACAAATTCAGAATGGTTCCCTGAGACAATTATATGTTAAACACAGACCGTGCATGGAACAAGGAACTCTTCTGGGAAAATTAAATCCACTATAGTCCGAATAAGTAATGGTAAATGACAAATACCATAGTTTTTCTTTTTCATGATTTTAGCCCGACGTGGGCAACGGGTCTCTCGCAAAGAGATCCCATAAATATAGCTTCCCTCACCAGCTATCTGCAAAGAAAACAGGATTTATTCAACCCGACGTGAATGCAACGAGTCTTTTACTTATATAGAGGTTCTGAATGTAGGGATCTAGGCTTGCTTTAAACCCTAGATCCATGTCCCAAAGCTGGATCCTGTCTGCTTTGCAGATAGCTGGTGAGGGAAGCTATATTTATGGGATCTCTTTGCGAGAGACCCGTTGCCCACGTCGGGCTAAAATCATGAAAAAGAAAAACTATGGTATTTGTCATTTACCATTACTTATTCGGACTATAGTGGATTTAATTTTCCCAGAAGAGTTCCTTGTTCCATGCACGGTCTGTGTTTAACATATATATATATATATATATATATGGATCACCTGAAGATAAGATTATCCCCCAGCCCGATCCACCTGAAGATCTTCCCCCTCCAGCTCGATCCATCTGAAGATCTTTCGCCGCCCCCCCCCCCTCCAGCCAGATCCACCAGAAGATCTCCACCCTCTCAGTTCTACCTGGGGAGGAAGCTCTTCAGGTGATCCTTTAAATGTTTCTCATATATTGTTTATTTAACACAAAATGTTTTTGATCTTTAGTTTATATTTAAATGTTTAAATTTTCTCATAAATTGTTTTTTTATCAGAATAAAATTTTTCTGATCTTATTATTTTTATCTTCTTTTAATTTGGGGGCCCTGATCTTCAGGTGGGAAAAAGTGGGGGCTTTGATCTTCAGGTGGGAAAATTAGGGGCCCTGATCTTCAGGTGATCCAAAATATATATTAGCTACTAAAAACTATATTAAAATTCAGACTGATACTATATTTTTACAATAATAACAATGAAATGTAGGGACTAAGGTAAGTTAATGCGAGACGTAATGTAAGCTTGTTCTAAGCCTCATTATGTTTTAAGTTACCAATAGTGGGCCCTATCAGCTTGAACACCACACGAATTGTGTCTGGTTTAGCCTAATAAAGATTTATTGTGTCTGAAAACTTCTTATATACTGTATGAAATAATATGTCGTTATAGGGCCGTTCAAAAATTATGTAACGCTAGTTTTGCTAAAACATGACACCCCCACGGCCGCCGAGAGCTACCCCGGGTCCCGGGGAAAGATTGGTATATGGCCTCCCCCCTCCCCCCGTTTACTCAGTATTTTATTATGAATGCTTTTTGTGTACATAACGAGCAAACTGATTTTTGTCGAAGTCACTATTCAAAACATACTGTATGAATAAACAACTCGGAAGAAACTGACTATTTTATTTTTCGAATCAATAATATTCATTTTATCACCATACAATTTACAAATGCAGTACCAGTCCATGCAGGCAAGATAATTGTTTACTGCAAGATTTTCATAATTAGAAGTGTACTTTCTTTGCCTTCTCTCTAGTAAAGTGGTAAATGATTCTGATGAAATTTAAAGTACGGGCTAACTGGCTTTCAATTACAGTGGTTCCCAGATTTGTCACTCGGTCTTAGGCATTGGTGGACCGCAGATAATATTTTATCTGTTTCAGTTTGACTATCAAAAACCATCAGAAAAACAGTTTTGATTTACAAAGCCTGTAATATACACTTGTACAAATTTACCATCTTTAGTACTACTATTAATATACATAAATAAATACATGTACTTTTTATGCAGGAATGTCGTGCTTCCACGCCCGCATTTTAACATATAAATAATTTCAAACAAAATCTCATAAAAGTGTATGAAATTTTTGTACGAACGTGTCTTAACTAGATATAGACAAAATATAGGTAGGCTTTGCTTTTGTATTTGTAATTTTTAGCTGAGCAGAGAGCTTGATCGAATATTGGTAGCTCTGCTTCAAATGATAAACATTGAAAATTTAAAAATTAACCGCAAAAGTCAAGTTGCAAGTTGGAACTTCGTCAAAGTTGGTAGTAAACAAAGTTAGGGAGTCAGGTTTCCCTAGCTTCTTTTTAATTCAGACGTTTATTTTCAGTCACTCAAAAACCAGTTGACCTAGGGATTCCTGTGCCACAAATTATTGTTGAAAGCTTACATATTTTAATTTGGAATTAGGGCTGTTGGATGTTAGGGCCAAAGTAAAGTTGGGCTATGCAGAGATTTTGCCTTGGTTGCGCTTGATCGATAATCATTATACTAAAATTAATATTACATGGGTCCTAGGTTAAAGGAAGGAAAGGAGCAAATAAAGCCAGGACTGGGCCTAATTTCAAGTTAGACTGTCAGGCTATACTAAATTAGTCTATTAAGAGTGGCCTAGTTAGTACAAGGAGTTTGGCAGCGATGACGGTAAATGTACAGTATTACACCCGTCTCCCTTTCGAGGTGAAATTTGTTTTTTCTATGGTTTTTGATGCGTTTTGAACGAATCTGACCTTCAAAACCGTCGGAAATGACTCGTTTTTGAGATAACCCCCCTCCACCCAGCCGGCAATCGAAAAAGAGTCATTTCCGACGGTTTGGAGGTCAGATTCGTTTAAAACACATCAAAAACCATAGGAAAAACAAATTTCGCCTTCAAAATTGACCTATCCTAACCTAAATCACTTATAGTCTTGTAGGCAGCCCAGGAATCACTATAAATCACAGAGCCATGCCTAATGTACTTCTGAATGAGTGGAATGAGTGTTCCATTCTGGTAGGAAAGTAATTCGAAATGGATGGAGCGCAGTGATTGGGCAGACATGTAACGAACACACAAACGAACGTACGAACGAACACACAAACGAACGTACGAACGAACACACAAACGAACGTACGAACGAACACACAAACGAACGAACGAACGAACACACAAACGAACGTACGAACACACAAACGAACGTACGAACACACAAACGAACGTACGAACACACAAACGAACGTACGAACACACAAACGAACGTACGAACACACAAACGAACGTACGAACACACAAACGAACGTACAAACACACAAACGAACGTACAAACACACAAACGAACGTACGAACACACTAGATACACACCAAAAAAATGTTTATATCGAAAACGAAGCATTTGCAATGGAAACGCTATAGAAGGAAAGTGTCTTAGAATTAAAAAATCTAGTTAATGAACATATAATAATTACTAGACATTAGACTGGTGTAATAAAATAATACCGCGATGACGCTTAATCAGATTTGGTAATTGTATACAACATCCCCCTCACCTCAATTTTATGAAATTGACTTCATAATTGATGTAAAACCTTTATTTATAGCATGTAATTACTTTATTTATTTTTGGAAACCAACCTAACCTAACCCAGAAAAGTGTATTTTTTACTAAAAAAGTATATAACTTAATATGTTATTACATTATCATTTGTATAATTTAGGGGCAGAGCCCCCGTAAAGATCATGCATCACAAAGTGAACCTTATACCGATCAATTTGTGATGCATGAGCCCCCGTACCCCCGAGACCTAAATTATACAAATTATAATGTAATAACATGTTAAGTTATGCACTTTTTTAGTCTTCATCTAGGGCACATGATGAATCAAGTTCTCAAAGTTGAAACCACACGAACAGCATGTCATAATTCTATCATAAACATGACCAAACTGAGGTATTACCCAAACTGAATCCAATTAGAAAAAAAAAAATAGCCAGAACAGAAACCAACTAACGAATTAAGTCACAGAGTAGCGAAAAAATAGCCCAATCAGAAAAACATCACGTTAAATGGATATTGTTAATTAAATAATCTCTCCATAAATATGATTGACCGAAATTTTTTTTACTTAAAGGAAAGGTTTTATGGTTAATATTCATTTTTTGACCCAGTCACACCCAGTTATAACAGCAATATATATTGAATAACCAATCAAAACTGAATAAGAAAATATATACATTATCTTGTGCAAATTTGTATAAAATATACTTTTTTATATAAAAAATATTTTCTACTTTCTAATATGTATTGTATGTATATAAATTTCGGTTAGTTTGTTTATTTTGGCTACCTTTTTTGGAGATTTTTTGGAGATTTTTGGCTACTTTTTCTTGATTTTGCCTACTTCTTTCTGTTACTTGTTAGTTTGGTGATTTTCGTTCTAGTATCATGACGTGTCTTGTGAACGTGATTTTGAAGATGTGATCCGCCATATTGCCCTCGATGAAAACAAGAGTTTAGACCTTTTTTTCAATCACGGAATAATTAAGACATCCGTGACCTGCCCTAAATACAATAGTGCTTGTATTTTAAGAAAAGACCAGAAGGTCTTTAGATGCTGTAAAAACAATCCTAAAAATAAACATGTCATTTCAGTTTAAGGGCAGGCGAAATTTAGTGGACTACCCATGCAAGGTTGGCACATGTTATTACATTATCATTTGTATAATTTAGGTCTCAGGGGTACGGGGACGGAGCCCCCATAAAGATCACGCATCACAAATTGATCGGTCCTAATGTTTTGCGGACAGTTCAGTACGTGACACCGGTTAGGTCAACTGTACGCCCTAGATGATTGGTTAGGTTAAGTCATGATATTTTCATTTAAATTCGTTAGTTTAAACGAAAATGACGAGTGCAAACTTTTCTGGTTAATTTTGAGGTGTTTTGTACGAAACTGCCATCCGTTTCCTGTGCAAATGCGTAGTTTTCAAGATGATGATATCTCGAAAACTACGCATTTGCACAGGAAATGGATGGCAGATTCGTGCAGAGCACCTCAAAATTGACCAGAAAAGTTTGCTCTCATTATAAAAAGAGAGTGGGTCAAAAAACGAATAATTACCGGTTTTATTAATTTTTTTCTACACATTGCAATAATTTTTATTAGAAACTGAGGTGAGGGGGATATTGTATACAATTACCTCAGATTTTAAGGAGAGCAGTCCTACAGAAAATGGTCAAAATTCCAGAATCTAGTTTCTGTTTGGAGACAGGTTAGGGTTAGGCCTAAGTTTTTATGAACTAACATATTACTAAATTATTTAGGTTAGTAATTATGGAGGTAAATATTTACTATGACACTGGTCTCCAGTAGAAAGTTTTAAAAGCTGTTTTTCAATGTTTTTCAATGTGCTGAATTCAAAAATTATACTCATTACCATTGCAAATGATTTGTTAGTTATTGAAGCTTAAAGCTTTTAAAACTTTCTACCCTTTTTTACCTAATCTATTTTTATACCCATATTTAAGTCATGTCTTTAACATTGAAAATCAGCTTTTAAAACTTTCTACCAGATACTGGTGTAATAGTAAAGAAATACCAAAATAACTAGGCTAATATTTTATCTTGAAAAGTGATTCACCAGATCTGATAAATGATAAATTTCTCCCTAACTTTTCTCTTTGGAGCTACGACTGCTGCACATGTAGCTTTGGATCTTAATTTTGCATGTAACTGTATTTATGGTTTGTTTATATTAACAGTGGAGACACCCAGATGGGCTGAAGGGCCCCTAGTGTGCCCACTATAAAATGTTTACCATGTTACCATGCAGAATCTGCTTAAATTTTTTAGCCCATCTTGTGAGGATTTATTTTATAAAGCTCTTACTTGATTCATCAGGAATAAAGTTAATAAGAAAAAAAATTAATTAACAGAATAAATGTTATATATATATATATTATATATATATTATATATATATATATATATATATATATTATATATATATATATATATATATATATATATATATATATATATTATACTATTGACTTTTCTTATCCTTAAAATGTGGTTAAAGCATTGAATTAGTGATTTTTTACAACTGATTAAAAATTATTTCTCTGACAGTGTAGTAGTGAATGTGTTAAACCTCTTTGCAAAATTTTAAATCTGGTTCCAAAGTAATGATTAATGGGATAAATCTCTGCAAGGTATTTAGTTATTTGGCATTTGCCACATTCTTCAAGTAGAGACCTTAAGGGCTTTGGGTGGGTTTAGCTTGAAAAGTTTGTCAGACGTCACTCACTCTCACTCTAAAATAAGGATGGGTCATTCCACAGTGATGGTCGCAACATTGGGAGCAATTGTTTAGTATACATTCGCTAAAGTGTTAGTATGGGAGATAGGACAAAACTACTACGAGACATGGTGAAGTATACGCTCATGTATACTTTGGCAACATTTGTTCTATAATATATTCTTTCAATTTGTATATATAGGCCTCTGAATCACCATGATGGTACCCTATTTAGTATTTTTTATAGAGCAGGGGTCACCAACCTGGGTGGTAGCACCCACTAGTGGGCTCACATTAAAGGTAATTAAACATTTACTTCATTATTTATTTTATTGATTATGTTGATTTATTCTTTTTGATCTAGGGTGGGTGATAAACTTTTTTAATTTTCAAAAAATTGTAAAAGTGGGTGGTGAACAAAAAAAGGTTGGTGACCCTTGGTATAGAGCCTTCTAAAAATATTTTTTGTTACTTTTAGTCTGCACTGAAATAATTTTCTTTTAAAGGAGAAATGTTAGTGAATATGCTAACCTACAAAAAATCACAGCTATAGATTAGGATCTACACGAGTCTGACAGACATCCAGCTGACTTCCACTTCCTTGATTGATTAAGACACTGTAGTAGTAGTAGTAGTTAGCAGCAGTAGTTTCATCTAATACCAATTCCAAGAATTTCCTCAAAAGTGCAGTTACTTTTAGAAACTCCAAATTTCTCCTTTTAATAAAACTCAAATTTTTAATTGGCTTAAATTGTGCAATCCTGGACTAGTTTGTAGAATTTGTATCTATTTGTATAGCCATGTCTGATGATTAGGATTAAAAAAAATATATATAGCTATAGCTACTTGTTTTTTCTTTTTTCCAGGTAGTCATGCTTGAACCATTAACAGACCCTCTTATACAAAGGCTGCATAAATTAAATGCTGCTATAAATAGTTCTGGAATTGATTGTAAAGAAAATGTATCTTCAAGGCATTTTTTAGCCAAAGAAGGCTTATTAGATGCCCTTCTTGTACTTTATGATGAGTGCAATAATGATTTACTTAAGAAAAATAATCATATAGCTAAGTTCATTGATAAATGTAGGTTTACTATTTAAATTTTCACTAAGTTCTTAACAAAATAAGGGCTTAAATTGTATGGAATAATCTGTAGTGATGATGGGAAAGTATGGTAACCTACCATATTTAAGGAGTTAGATTTAACTCTGATTTAAGCTTGGATCTCTTGGCTTCATTTGCATATGGGATAAGTTTGCTTTAGTTCCTCCTCAACTATAAATTTTACCATAGTTCTAAAGTAACTTATATTAGACAGTATGTTAGGTTTTATGTTACCCTAATAATTTCCCAGATTTATTTTTGATAATGAGAAATTCATTAAAGAAAAAAGTTTTGTTTTAAGCAAACTGTTGAACCTTTTCATGTATTTTATTTTCATTTATTTTAAAGATAGTATCTTAGTCTGTTGTTACATTTATTATATTTTAAATGTATAATAATTAAATTTGTAAGGGGCTTTCAGCTAGTCTATAGATTAGTTACTAATTTCCTTGAAATATTTATGGAAAATTAAGCCACAATTAAATGATTTATCTAGCAGGTTTGTAGTTTCATGAACTTATCCTGTAGGGCATTTAGTTTATTTAAATAGTACTGACAGGTTATCTACATCTGTATCTTTGTGACTTGTCAGTGTGATTTAATAATCACTATCAGAAGAGTAACAATGTTTTTGATTGCAGATAGATCAACCATTCATAAACTTCGGAATTTAAGAGTCAATCTAAATGATTTTGAGCAGAAGAAAATTATTGGAAAGGGTCACTTTGGGGTGGTTCAGGTGGTTAGAGAAAAGCAAACAGGAAATGTCTATGCTCTGAAAATACTTCAGAAGGCAGAAACATTAGCACAACAACATGTATGTATAGGCCAGAATTCATTTCTCTCCAATATAGAGACATAGGAATCCTGCGTAGGCCTCTTGTTAACCTCTCAGAACCATTCATCTTGTTTCTGAACAGTAATAGACCATTTTTTAAATACAAAGACAGTTAATTTAGGCTATTGTCACTTAAGACCTTTAGTAGGCTTAATGTAATAAAATCCCTAATATTTACAATTTTTTAGGTTACTTTTTATGAAGAAGAAAGAGACATAATGGCCAAAGCCAGTTCCCCTTGGCTCACACATTTACAGTATGCATTTCAGGTGAAATATTTTACTATTTTTATTTGCTAAACAAAGTAATAAATCACATTTTTATAACCAAACTTACTCTCTGTATGAAGTACGGTACTATGATTCTTTTCTGTAGAATTCTCTGTGTAAGTGTGATAACTGAATTCCATTACTAGTTAGATAGGAACCTAGCCTGAATTTTTTTTTTTTTTTTTTTTCCCCAACTAGAAAGCTAACTAATACAAGGTTCAAATAATGTGGCTAAGGCCTATATAATTGAAGTTATGCTTTTGCAATATTAGATATAGAATGAGTATTTTTTTATTTGTCTTGAAACTGTTCAGATTTGTACCACAGAATGCTGTCTGTGATACAAATTTGAATAATTTTAAGTTGTATATACAGCTCATCCTGCTATAACACGCCATGTTACAATGCACATTTGGAGTTACACATGTAATTTTTTGACATGATAACCTGTTATTAAGCGCAAAAGATTCGGAGTTAAGCGTTATTTGAAAATTTATGAATATGAAAACTTTTTAAAATTACATAAAATAAGAGTGTAACTGACACTTTACTTAGCAAATGCTGTTCCCATGTGTTGTTGTACTGTACTGCAGTTGTCATACCGCATTTGTGCTGCACATGCAGCTGCTACACTTTGAATAGTGGTTCAGTTTGTTGTTGCCTTTGAGTCAATGTGCATCTATCAAATATATATCTCATATCTTACTGTCCTTATATAAAAACAATGATTACTGTTAAAGAATTATCAGAATGTTTTCAAACAGCTGATCACCTTACCAAATTAATTTCTGACATGGATCCCAATATGGAATAATACAGTAAGTTTGGAAGAAAATTGGATGACCTTATGAGCTGTTACAGAAATTTTTCAAGAAAAAAAGAAATGGGCAAAGCAAAAAACTTTTGACTCCTATTTTAAAAAGACTGAAGCAGTTATCCCTATCGAAGAACCCCCCATCAAAGAAGCAGCCCTGTTTGAAATTGATTTTCAGATTAGAGAGAGAATGTGCTGGCCTGGAATTCTGCAACCACCTGGAAGAGAATAGAAAGTATTTGATATTAATATTAAACTACTGTATTTAATATTGTTGGCCATAAATTACTCTCTCCTATTTACAGGATGAGCACAATCTGTACCTCATGATGGATTTTCATCCTGGAGGAGACCTACTCTCTCTTCTTGACCGATTCAATTATATATTCACTGAAGAAATGATGCAATTCTATTTGACAGAAATTACCGTTGCCATCCATGCAGTTCATTCCATGGGTTATGTTCATAGGTTAGATGGATGAATGAATGAAAATTCTTTATTTGTAAAATAAATATTACAATTATATTTGTTATAATAATTTTAACAAAATAAGTAATTGCTAATTGAACTATTTATTTTATTTAATTTGGCCCTTGAGCTTTAGGTTTTACTGGGCTCTTAATTAAACATAAAAGCACTTCATAGGTAGTTATGATTAATAATATATAAATTATGAATAAGAAGTATAAGTTTATTTAAAATACATATCTAATAGATGAAAATCAGACTGCATTTAACTTGCTAATGAAGTCATTAAAGTCATTGTGAAAGTATCTAGTTTTATCTACTGTATATAAATTTATTTAACCTCTTAATGACTGAAGTTTTTGTAGGGTTAAGTTATGAGTGTATGTATGGGAAACCATACATATATATTCGACCCAGTGGTCCAAAAGAGGTTAAAATAAATATTAGAATATTACAATTTGTTACATTACCATAATACAAATAATAAGTTGCTGTACAATGTGTTACAATAATTGGACTATTTATTTTATATAATTTAGTCCTTAATCTTTAGGCTTTACTGGGCTCTCAGATTAATTAGATATAAAATACATGATGCATAAGTCGCATTTAAATTATGATTAATACACAAATGAACTAATAGTGGAAGTATGTATAGCATATATTAATCATAAGTTATTATTATAGAAATGAAACTCATTATTGTAGGTATGATTCCCATACAGTACAAAGAATTGATAGTTAAACACAAAAAATGAACAAGTAATGTACATTTAATTCTAGATTAGACATGAGAAATGAAGAAGTAATGTCTTTCAAGTTCTAGATTTTTATTAGTATTCTCTTATTAATCAAGATTTCAACTTTTTTTAAACAAATTTATGCTTGAAATATTTTTTAGCAGCACTTAAATCATTCCATAGTTTCAGTCCATTGAAAATGGGTAAGTTCTGAGATGAAGACATCTAAATTTAGGAATAACACGCTTTGATCTATTGTTTGATATGAGTGAATTCCTTGATGAGGTACAAAATATTTATTTATTCACTGTAAGTTAATGATTTTGTTCTTACATTTGTAAATGAAAATAAAATGTACTAGTTTGATTATGTATTTGATCTTTAGTAGTTTTAGCTCTTTAAAGAATGCACTTGACTGATCATGGAAATCTGCATCAGATAATTTTAATGCTCATTTTTGGATAATAAAGATACTGTTTAAAGCATTGTTAACAGAATTTACCCCATACAAGGGTGCAGTATGTTATACTTGTAAGGAAGAACAAGGGTATAAACTCTGTATCATACCCTTGTTCTTGCTAATGGTACTTTAGAGTTAATACCCTTATTCTTCCTTGTATAACATACTGCACCCTTGTACGGGGGAATTCTGTTAACAATGCTTTCAAAAGTATCTTTGTCATTCAAAAATGAGCATTAAGATTAACTAATGTCCATGAACATTTAAGTGCATTCTTTAAAGAGCTAAAACTACTAAAGATCAATGATGTAATCAAACTAGTAAATTTTATTTTCATTTACAAATGTAAGAAGAAAATCATTAACTTAAGTGGACAAATAAATATGTTGTACCTCATCGAGGAATTCACTCGTATCAAACAATAGAGCAAAGGGTGTTATTCCTAAATTTAGATTGTCTTCATCTTGGAAATGAGCTACCCATTTTCAATAGACTGACACTATGGAATGATATTTAAAGTATTAATTTAATAGACCTACTTATTTATGTCCATCATTGAATATCTGCTGCCATTAGTTTTTAAATGTAACACAACATTATCATTTATTCACTGTTTATAATAATTGCCTTTCTTATCTTCAGAGATGTAAAACCTGATAACATTTTAATTGACCGTTGTGGCCACATCAAATTAGCAGACTTTGGTTCTGCTGCCAAGTTAACATCTTCCAAAATTGTTCATAGTGAAATGCCAGTTGGAACTCCAGACTATGTTGCACCAGAGATATTAACATCAATGAACAAAAAACATAACTGGGAAGCGACTTATGGGGTACTGATTTCCCATAATTTTGTATTGGACATATTTATATTGTAATGTAATGGTGCTTAAAACAAACCATGAAATTTTAAATAAGTGTAGTCTTTGTTTATGAAATCATTTATCCACTTCATTTTAGGTTGAGTGTGATTTCTGGTCCCTTGGAATCATGGCATATGAGATGTTATATGGAGAAACACCTTTTAAGGGAAATAATGCAGTTGCAACTTACAGCAACATCATGAACCATGAGGTAAATCTTCTTTTCCTTTTAACATTTATTGGTTTGAGTCCTCTGGTGTTCTTAAGCCCTAGTAAATATTAAGTTGTTAGTCTATATGGCTCGATCGGTTAGGGCGCCGCCCGACAGTGCTGAGACTCCGTTGAGTCGTGGGTTCGACCTCCAGTGCTGCCTAGAGCTGGGCAGTTGTTGTCTTTGCCGTAACTTGCGTAACTAAGCCGCTCGCCGGCAACCCTACCTTTAATTTACTCTGGCTAAGGTAGCCCACGCTCGGGCCTGTACCCTACACTTCCTTGGGGAATATGGGACATGGATATTACCTTTACCTTTATACAGTACTTGGTTGTTTCTCCTTAATGTTTACAGTTCACGATAATTTTTTCCAAATATCGGTTGCATTATGACTAGTTTAGCAGTCTTAAACCTTTAAAAAATTACCCAACTAGGTTATATAAAGTTGGAAAACTTCATGAAGCATTTTAAACGTGGATGAAATAACAAACCATCTAAATTTGTGTACAATATTAGGTTTTTTATTAATGTATTTATTGAATTTGCAGAAAAAATTGAAATTTCCTGACACAGATGAGAATGATGTTTCGGAAGCTGCAAAAAATTTGATTAAAGGGTTACTTAGCAACGACCAGCAGAGGCTTTGTTACAATAGGTTAATCAAGCATAAATATTTTCTTCGTACAAATTGGAATAATCTTGAATCAGGTTAGAAAATTGTAGATTTGTTAATCATCAACAATGCTGTAGAGCAGTGGTCGGCGAACTTTTTTGGGTATTACCCCAAAATATATTTGAGGACGTAATCAGGACGTAAATTCGTAATATTCTAAAATTTAGAATAACGCCACATTTATGTAACAAAATAAAATAAAAATATACGAAAAAATATCAGCACAAAGTGTCTCTCATACCGCATGCATTACCCCCAAAAGTTTTAAATTTACCCCATTTGGGTAATTTACCCCTGTTCCCCGACCACTGCTGTAGAGTATCTAATACTGTACTGTATAGATAGGTTTTACAGTCTTAACTTTTTAAGAATTTTATTTGGTGAAAGTATTCATGCTTCATAAAAAAGATTATTAGTGATGTACCAGAAGCTTTTTGACCAGAGGGCTGGATCTTACTGTTTTAAAGTCTTAACTCCATCCAGAAGCAGGAGTTCATACATAATCCAGTTTGAAGAGTTTGTCTGAACTTTGGGGAATGTTTTTGAGGGAAAACCCTCTTAGGATTTCTTTGCAGTTATTGAAACTGCATATTCATAGCACAAATCTGTAGGTCTCTAGTTAATGTTTTAATAAACTCCTCAGACTACTGAGACTAGATGTAGAACCATTATGCTTAACTGAGGTTAGCTGCTTAAAATTAAATAGATTTACGTAAGCACTAATGCACTATTGTACGTGTGTGTGTATACCATGGTGAAGCATGAGGATCTAAGAACTTGGGAGTGCTGCACCTACTTTTGTAATTATGAATGAGACCTTTGCTAATTTGTTGCATAGATCTTCAGTGTGCTCTTTGAATGACATGGTTGAATTAAGAGTAATTCCCGGAAGTTGGGCCGATTGCACTCGTTGAACAGGGATTGAATTTATGTTCAGGTTTAGAGGAAGAAACATTTTCTTTTTTGTGATGACTGTATAAACTACTTTTTTAATATTTAAGGATAGTTTGTTGGCGTTAAGACATATATATATATATATTCTTTGGAGTTCATTATTATCGGTGGTGGTTTGGCGTGGCACTAAGTCTGTTTGAGGTTATGATTGCTGTGATCTGCATGCTGGTAACAGGACGAATTATTTATTGTGAAAGTTATTTATTTAAAGGAGGGACAGGATGGGTGCCAGAATATTCCCTTGAGGCATTCCATCTGAGCTGGATCTTGACTGTGATGTAAGAGAGTCCTGTGCTATAAATTGTCTTGTTAGTGATTATATAAATGAATAATCATGCAGAGCAAAGGCCATGAATGAATTTGACTCGAAAAAGTGTATATAAAGTGACACACACACACACACACACACACAACACACACACACACACACACACACACACACACACACACACACACACACACACCACACACACGATGAGAAAGATCTGGGCTGCTAAATGCCAAAAAGAAAAATGTATTCCTTATTTATTAATGAAAAAGTGGGTAATTTATACACTAAACTTTTAAAATATGATTTGCAGTGCAACCTCCTTTCATACCAGTAGTCACAAGTGTCGATGATACAAGTAACTTTGAGGAGTTTGAGTACAAACAGTCAGCACCTAATATCGAAGCCTTCAGAACAAAGGGAGTGTTATCTGGCTTCCAACTGCCTTTTATTGGCTTCACCTACAACAGGCCAACTAGTAATGACACCAAAGATGAATTGTAAGTGTAATATGAAGCTTTCTTTTATATATTGAAGGGCGAATTCTACTTTAGGTTTGGCTTTGTTATTGTCTTAAATTTTGGGGATAGCAAAGGGAGAAAACTGTTATCACAGTAGAGTTGTGGTGGTTAGAGGAGAGTAAATTAGTGGGATTAGCGCTGCTAACTTTTTATTAGTGATACTGTTATCGCCGCTAATTTTCAAAATTGTTAGCGAAACGGGTAGTGCGCCAAGTTTTTAAAGAAAGTTGATTGCTAATTTTTCAAAACCATTTGTACCAAAATTTGGTTCGCCGACTGCAATCTCCATTATAAACGACTGACGCAGCACTAACTCCAAGTTGATCATGACTTAAACTTCGTAGACTATAACGTCACATTTTTGTACCTTAGCAATCAATTGTATCAAGGTGTTTGCTAATATATGTAAGTAAATTACGGAAGGCAGAACGTATATAAATTGGGGTGGTTTCGGAAAAATTAGCTACAAAATTAGCGTTAGCGGGCACAGCACTGATTTTAACTCGTAGATGAAAATTAACTTAATAGTTTTTTCGTCAGTTATACAAAAGTATGTTTAATTAATTATAAGATTTCCCATGTTGCGGTTTGTTCAGGATTAGACTTGGAATGTATAAATCTCTGATTCGACTCTGCCTCCTCAGGCTGAGTTAGGTTGGCCACCTATTCAAATCGATACTCAGGCTTCAAGTGACAATAATTGGAGTTCATGCCCACTACCCTTCCATATAGGGAAATAGGGGTTTTGGACTTTACTCGTCAGCCATGTTTAATTCGTATCATGGCACTATTAGTTTTTGTAGTCTGCGTAAGATTATGCAGTGTATAGCAAGACCTTATTACCAAAATTGCTATTCAGCCTGGTGATATTCTGTTCTATCTACGCCTCATGATTGAAGTTTTGTAGCATGGTAATGGTAAAGAGTAGACTATCAGAATCAAACCTGAGGTCAGGTCATTTGCGAGTGTAATTAATTACGTCTACCATTGTAATCGACTAGAATTATAACTGGTAGTTGTCAGTTACATTGTCCTTGGGCGCACTGCTCCCTCACTGATAGTATTTGAGTAATTCGTATGCATAAAATCAAGCATTTATAAATGAATGTTGTGCGCAATATAACGATTTTTCAGTAAAATACTGAGACGACATGATTGTTTTTTATGTCCCTGACCAAAACATTTGGAGGGGGTCACTATATTGTACTTGTCAGTTCGTCCATCTGTTCGTCACACTTTCGTGTCCGGGATATAACTTTTGAACCACTCTACAAAAATGAGTGAAACGTTACATACATGTGGATGATCACAAGATGATGTGTTGAGTAAAAATCAAGCTCTCGCATCAAGGATTAAGGTCACATTATAATGGAGGTTAAAGGTCAAATTGAGCTTTTTCGTGTCTGGACTGTAATATTTGAACCGCTCAACATAAATGAATGAAACTTCACACGTATGGATGATCACAAGATGCGTCATGAGTAAGAATCAGGTTCCTGTGTCAAAGGTCAAAGTCATGGTCTACGCCATAACTTTTAAACCTCTCAATATAAATTAATGAAACTTCACACACATGATCATTACAGGACGGTGTGTTTTGAGCAAGGATCAGGTTCTTGCACCAAAAGTCAAGGTCACAAATATAGGAGGCGACATTGATGTCATTCCGACATAATTTTCGTTATTTTGGTGAATTGAGGCGAACCGTTTGTTAGGTTTTGTCGGTGGCGTTGTATGACCTTTCCAAAGTAAAGTGTATTACATATTCGATCTATTTTTGTAGTGCTTCAGCTTGTAATTTTGAAGAAATTGTCATGCATAACTACTATGCAAATTATTTTCGAAATTTAAGAAAATGCATTGTTTCCAATTTTATTTTTATATATATTTTTTTACCATTGGTGGTCAGAAATAAAGTATATTAATTTAAAAACATTCATTCTTTTTTACTTTAATGAAAGTATTGTAATGTCAGAATTTTTAGACTTTTTATGTTGTGTATGTTAAGCCCTTTCAAACTAGTTTGGTTCACTTGCCTTTAATGGTTTTCTCTCTTCTTTCATCACAGTGTATATGGGAATAATCATAGGGAAAATATAGCACCCGTCGTCGTCATCATCGTACAGGCTTTATTATTTTGTGTGTTTGTTTATTTTAGACAAGGCTTGATTTTCAACAAAAACTTGATGAATTCACTCATTTTGACGAACTTGTACTTTGTGTCACTTTAATATCACCCACAGTTCTCAATCCTTCATCGCGTCATCTCTTAATAGTACTTTGCTGGAACCCAAAGATCCCTCACAGTTAGAACGAGAGCTGAAAGCTAAGAAAAAAGAATTACACGCAGCTCAGTTAAAGGTAAGATTGAATGACTTGTAGTTTATGTATTTAAGACTTTAAAATGGAAACTGAAGAAAAGAATGCAACATAGAAGTGGTTTCGTCCCCGCGTAGCGTGAGCTACATCCCGAGCGCGCGTCTCACTTGGGAACAGAACCACCGCTTCACTGCATGTTGTCCTTGTCTTTGTATTAACATCAATTTACGGTTATTGTAGTTTTCCATAATAGAAGGACTGAAGATATAGTTTAAGTTAAGCCCATATACCCTCCTGGAGGAAGAGTAGCCTTTAATCGCTTGTAGAGACGATGATAGGCTAATAGCGTACTTAATGCTGTACTTGTAATAGCACGTATAAAGGGTGTCCCAAAAGTTCTGCCCCCATAATGTACAAAATAATATTAGCCTTTGGGGCATGACTTCTGGAACACCCTGTATATATACTGTGTGTGTGTGTGTGTGTGTGTGTGTATATATATATAATAATTTTTATTTATTTTAACCGCTAGATTCAAAGTTTGTCGGAATCCCAACAAAGGAAGACGATGATAAGTGATATGGAAAAGAGGGCCATTGAGGCGGAAAGGAAAGTCACAATGATGGAGAATCAATTGAAATCGTTACGCAAGGAAACCTTGTTCAGTAACCAGAAAATACAGGTTCGTATTTTATAGAAGATTTAGGCTAGTGACCTTTTTATTATAAAGGAATTGTAATTTTGATTTATGCCGTTTTGTTATTTTAGGTTACTTATTTCGTAAAAACTGTTTAAGTAATAAAAGCACAGTCAGATTATTTTTGTGGATGGGATTCACCGAAGTTTACCTTTTTTTAATCAGAAATTAAAGGAAAATCTTGCCTTTGAGAAAGCTGAGCGATTGAGAACTGAAGCGAAGACACTGGAGTTTCTGAGAGGAATCAAACAGAAGTGGAAGAAGGAAGAGGAAGAGAAGACGAAACATTTCACCGAGAAAGTGGAGGTGAGGTTAAAGAAAGGGGAAATAAAAGACGGTATAAATGCGAAGGGAAAATAAATTTTTATGATTTTGTGACCTTTAAAAATGCTACACGAAGAAACTCTAATTTCACAACTTTGTCGACAATCGACTTTCTGCAAATCAGTTTTTACTCCAGTTCCATTTTATGCAGGTAGAGACAAGTGAGAGTTTAAGTGAACGATTAACATAAAGTTGAACTTTGTCTTGTGCATGTTTACAATTTTTGGGATGAGTGGATTTTGGTTCCCGGCACCTTTTTAAATGCAACTTTTATTGACAACTGGGAAAAATTCTTTTGAAAGTTCTTTATTTGAATACAGATTGGTTTTACCCTAGAATGGAATCAGTAGTTAGAGCGATTCATTGTGGTCATAGATGGGTATAAATATTTTAAAATGTATTTAAATACTAAATGCTACGCGAATTTGTATTTAAATATCAAATACATTACTGTAAACTGGAATGTAATTAAATACTAAATACATTACTCCAAAAATGTATTTAAATACAATCTAAATACATTCCATTTTCATTGTTTATTATTGTTATAATAGTTTGAGGCTTCCTATCCGCAACAAAGGCAATCCAAAGAGAGGCAATAGAAAGAAGGGACTACGTAAATCATAATAAACATAACACAGTACAGTTTGGAACAGTTGCAGGAAAAATAATTAAGTTCTTGATTTACAAAAAATACGAAACTAAAATACTCCCAATAATGGAAAAAATAACCATGATTTTTTTGGAAGTGTATTTGAAAATGTGTATTTACAATTGCAAAATACATCAATAATAATATACTGGGTGATCCAGATAAATGGGACCCATAAAAAAAAGCCAAATATTCTTAATATTTAATTCCTTTCATAAAAACTATATATCATTCGAAAGAGTAGAGTTACAAGTTTATTATGAAATATTTATTTTTTAAAAATGCCTCCTTTCAAATGTGTTCCATTAGTTGCCAAGCATTCCAGTGTTCTCGCTTGTAAGTTCTGCATCACTTTTGCAAGTGTGCGCGGTGGTATGGCCTGTATCTCATTTGTGATGGCGGCCTTCAATTCTTGCAAGGTCGTTGGGTTATTTCTGTAGACCCTACTCTTTAAATATCCCCAGAGATAATAATCTAAGGGAGAAAAATCCGGAGACCTTGCGGGCCATTCAACGTCTCCAAATCTTGAGATTAACTCGCCTGGAAACGTTTGACGCAAAACTGCCATGCAGTTCCTCGTGGTATGGCAGGTAGCTCCATCTTGTTGGAACCAGTGGTTTTCTAGACAAAGATCTCTTAATTTAGGAATAAGGAAATCGGTCAACATTTTTTCGTAGCGATCACCATTTACAGTGACCGTGTTTCCGGTGGAATCCTCGAAAAAGTACGGCCCTATGATCTGAGATGCAGTAAGACCACACCAAACAGTTACACGCTGACTATGCAACGGGACTTCGGTAATATTCAATGGATTTTCTGTTGCCCAGAAACGACAATTTTCTTTGTTTACAGTTCCATTCAAGTGAAAATGGGCTTCGTCTGACATAATCAAAGTTGCTAGAAAATTGGTGGTGTCATTTACCTTCTGTTGGGTCCATTGACAGAATTGTTGTCTTCGTGCGAAATCTCCATCGTTTAGTTGTTGCACTGTTTGAATTTTATATGGAAAGAGCATTAAATTTTGCTTGAATATACGGTGTTGTTGTTGTTCCATATCCAACTCCTAACAGCTGAGAAGCACGTCTGATGCTTATGTTAGGATTATCCTGTACAATTTCATGAGTTCTGTTAATGATCTCGTCTATCCTTGCTGTGCGCACTCTTCCAGTTGGTTTTCTTTTTCCAATGCTGCCAGTTATGGAAAAATTTCTGACACACCGACGGATTACTTTCTTAGAAGGTGATTTTGACATCTGAAAATTTGTCTTGAAAGATCTTTGAGCTGAAACTACACTTCTTCCATGCTCATAATATTGCTCAGTTATGAAACGCAGCTGTTCCATAGTCCATGCAGTCATCTTGAAGGGTTTGTTTTAACTAACACTTTTATTTTGTTTTGTATCTTATCTTGTCTTGTATTGTCAAAACCTATACAATCCTGTACAAACTTGTAACTATCCTCTTTCGAATGATGCGTATGATTTTATAAAAGGACTTATACTTTAAGAGTTACAGGGGTTTCTTTTGGGTCCCATTTCTCTGGATCACCCTTTATTTAAATACGCATTTAAATACCCTGTAAAAAGGATTTATAGATAGTATTTAAATATGTATTTAAGTATTTATCAAATATCATTACTGCCCATCTCTGATTGTGGTCACATCGGAATCTACAAAACAGTCGCTGAACTTGGTTTTCATTCATAAATATTCTACTTACTGCGATCTATTTTTACTAAATCGGCGCAACGCCATTTGAATTTGCACTTTCCATTTTTAAAGAGCTGCAAACTGGTGGTTGAAAAAATGGTTTGTGGATTAAGTGCATAATTTGAGTTTCTAAAAATCATCTACTGGATTTACTAGCAGTTAGCGTAGTGTTGTATATGGGCTATTTAGTACAATCAGTTATAATTCAGTTTATCATAATATTTTATTTTTTTATTTCCTTATTCTGTTTTAACAGCTGATTATCAGGTGACGATAAGCTCCGCCCGCTAACACTGTGAGAGTTTGTGGAAGGCGTTCGGTGACGGTTTTGTTGATGTTGGTCATCACGATGTCTTATATAAAATCACATTTATCGTGAAAATGGTTTTAGTTAATTTACACCATTCATAACTTAAATAATAATTATTTAGTTAAAACTAACAAAATATTTGCTTTTAAATGTGCAATTAAGTTAAGTTTTCTCAAATTAATTTAACGTTTCGTTCATCGTCCCAAATATGAACAGTTGTACCGGAAAACCGCGGAAGCTGTCAACGAACGTTTGGAGGAGGCTCTCCGACAACTTCGCGAGATGACCTTGGAAACGGTGAAGGCGGAGGAGGAAGCTGTGAAATATAAACAGCTATTAAAGGAGAAGGTAAGAGGCGAGGCTGTGGTTTTAAGTTCTAAATCTGTTTGTTTATAACATTTTCGTCGTTGTCTTAAACCTTGAAGAAGAAAATGCCGTAAATATACGTATAGTCGGTTACCGAAGTCGTGATACACTCGACCAGACCTACCTTCGGCCCAGTGCATCCCGACTTTTGTAACCGACCGTACATTTCCAATTATGGCATATTTTACATTTTTTCTAATACATAATGACTGAAAATTTCATAACCTGAAGGCTTTATTATGGTAGTGTAATGTACGTGTTTGGTCGGTAAGCCATTTGTGACCGCTTTGTAGTTATTGCGAGCCGACCATAGGCCGATCGGGAGCTATGTTACGTTTTACGTAGTCGTCGTCGTCGTAAACTTGCCCATTCTGGGGAATGGGAAGGGGAGACACGTTCGAATTGCTGGTTCACCCGTCTTGACAGTTTTCTAGTTACTTTTATTAGTAGAAGTAGAATAATTAGTATTATTATCAGTATTATGATTAATGGTATGAAGATTTTTTTTTTTTTTTAAGGAAAACGAATTCAGCAAATTGAGTTGTGAAATGAAGGAAAAGAAGACGGACAGAATGGACGAGGAAGTTCGGAAGAAACTCGACGAAACTTTGAAGGAACTCGACGAAGAGAAGAAGAGTCGGAAAAACCTCGCAGGCGAGGTTGAAGAACTGAACAGAATTAATTCCGAACTGAACGGTATTAATACCGACCACGAGACGCAAAGTGAGGAGAATGAAGCCACCAGGAAGACCCTCCAGAATGAGGTTCATGGGCTCAGGGAAGAGATAAAGAGATGCAAAAGCGATAATGAGTCCCTTTGCTCGCAGTTGATTGATATGGAAGAAAAGGCAAGTTTATTTGGTAAATATTCAGTTTAGTAACCACAACACCTATTTGGTGATGCTGTATTCTGGCCACATTCTAATAAACTAAACCTAACCAACAATAACTTAGATTTTGACCTATTTTGAATGAGAGTTTGACCTTTTCTCCTATTTCATAATAGGAGTTTTCAGTGTTCCAATAAGTTTTAGAAATTTTGTAATTATTTTCTAAGTCTAATAGGAGTATATGAAAGTGTATTATTTGTATTATTTGTATTATATTATTATTATTATTATTATTATTAGTAACTTTTTTTTTTATAGTCTTCAAAAGAAAAAGGAACTCTCCTTCAAGAATTGGAGCTGAAGCTTAGCTACCAGCAACAAGAATGTTATCAGCTAAAGATCAAACTTCAGGTAATGTTGGTATATAGTACTGTCAGTCGAAGGAAACTCATTGTTTATGAATGTTGATATTTCTCCTTTTTATTTCTGACATATGAAGAAAGTGCATATAAAGTTATGAAGTATGCCAAATGAAAACCATCTATGTTCTACTTTTACAATGAATGTGCGTGCTTTTTTTTCTACTACTACTACTACTACTACTACTAAAACAGCTGAATAAGCTTTATTTAAACCGCTGTTTGATGGGCAGGTTTTGCCGCCATGTTCTGATAGTCGACTGAACTGAGAAAATTTTCTATAGGGAAAAATTCGTAGAACCAGACAATTTTTTAGATATTTTCATACAAAATAAAGTTCTAATTATTTTTGAGTGTAAATATGAACATTTTAATTGTATTGTGCGTATATTCTTACATGACCTTTGGGAAAATAGTTTAATTAGCTATATTGATAAATACATAAAAAATTTATTTTGACTGAAGCCTATGTAATTTTGGTTGTCATTTGCCAAATACCGAATTAGAGACCTTGTGTATAGTGTTTCTGCGGCATATAATTGCCACATACCTCAATTTCGTACGGTAATTAGGAAAACTTTTCATTTTTTTTATCATAAACATTTAGTAAACGAATTTACCAGTGAAATTATAATAACAATAAATGTTTTAAAATTAAGTTATATGATTATAAAAGTTTGGATAAAGTCTGAACACAAATCTGAAATCCCGCGGTTTTGGGTTGAATAGCAGGTCTTATACCATGTGTGTGTGTGGCGCGCGCGCGACTAAAATATTCAAGCACTTGGATTGTCAAGTGTAAACAACGCCAGGATATTAATGTATTATTGTAATTTCATCAAATGAATTCCTTAATGTAGGAATTTTTCTTTGTGGTGTGAAGATTGAATTATATGAGATCACCAATGTACCATTCTAATTCCTATATTTTATGGAAGTATCTGTGTCGCAGGCCTTCTACTCAAACCAGACAGAATCACCCATTATCGCAGTTTTCTAGTTTAACTTAGGCTAATCCTACTCTAACAAACTTATCTGAAATTACCATAATAATCCAAAAATATTTTTAGTAAACCTATCCTCGTACCCTCAATCCCAATGCTATAGTGATTAGGTCCCTAGATTGCATAGCATGATAAAGGTTTTTAGGATCCAAGTTAACTTGATTTCCCATTTCTTAACAGGAACTCTCTCAGAGTCTGAATGAGTCTATGGCGACTCGTGACTCCTTTGTGAACGAACAGGAGTGTCTCGGGTCCAAACTGAAAGACACTGAAGAGGAGCTGCAAGCAGTTAGTAGAGAAAAAGAAGAGCTAGTGCTGGAGCTTTCAGTTGTCTCCTCTAGAGAAGGTAAAGCTTTAGAGCATTTTGAGGCTGGCTCTCCCAGGAAGAAGTGGACGTGAACAGTGAATGTTTGTTTTAGGGTTGTTTAACCACTTTCGTGTGATGGAGGGGACTCTTTTCTTTACATGAGATCCGAACCATGGGTCACTATATCATCAGAACGCAGAGGGCGGTCACCCATCCAACTACTACCCAGACCCAATGTCTCTTAACTTCGCTGATCAACGGGAAGCGGTGTTACAACATTGGCTACGACCTAGCCCGTGGAAATGTTCAAGAGCAAAGTGTATCAGAACATTAATATGCCATTCTGTTTGTGTAGTTGGTGAAAACACTTAACTGTAATGTAAAATTTACGCTCAAGTTTTCTATTTTTCCTTATTAATTGACTTATTAACCTTTCCGTTCCCTCGAAATGTTAAAACTAGTCCCCGTTTTCCACTAACAACAGTGTTAACAGTAAGAATAATAATAAACATGTTAACAGTAACTTTATTTCTTTCGCTAGACGAGCAGCGCCTCAAAATACAAGATTTGGAGTCTGTTTTAAACTCGTTGAAACAGTCTCTTAACAGACTCGAAACCCAACAACTTGAGAATGTTGAAAGGAGCAACCAACAGAAAACTGAGGCGCAGCTGGAATTGCTCGAGAAGCAGCTGAAAAGTTCCCAGGATTCAGCTGCGTCAGACAAGGAAAAGTTTCATGTGACTGAAGATAATCTCAGAAAAGTTAGTGTACTCGTACAGAATTATTTTTTTTAAGAAATAACAATATTGTTATTATTAATGTTATTACCATTCTAGTAATTATTATTTTTTTAGAGATTTTAAAAGTGATAGGCCTAACTTATTCTTAGTTTAGTATTAATTTTAAATCAGGCACCTACTTCATCTCAACCCTTACATAAATGATAGTCAAGATAAAAGCCTCTTTCTGGCTTCGGGAACTTCCCCGCCATACGTATTACCTACAAATTATTCACTTTATTATACCTTAGGCTCTCTTGAATCTTCAAATGCCATAGGCTTATTATACCTTTTACTTGGCTCGCACATTTCAGTTTGTTTTACTACAGTCGAACACAAATACTGATTGCAAATAATACTTACACTATTATTATTATAGTTATTACTCGTGTAAATAACGAGTAATCAGTATACACGTAGATGAATGAATGTATTTATTCAAGTTTGCAATGTATAGTAGTGAATGTGAGAAGTAGAGGAAGACCGCGTAAAAGATAGAAGGATGTACACTGTAGGCCAGGTCGAAATCTAGTCAAAATGATTTTTTTTAGATGGGCACTATGTGGGGTTTATGAAATGACATCCTGACCAACATACTCCAAAAGAAAGTTTATGCTCTCCTCTGTACCACTAGCATACTCCCTCTTATTTTTGGCTCCGCCCCCAAATTAAAAATAGTATCATAAATCAAAATGGAGATCATTTAGAGCATTTTTTTATAGAAATGACCCCCTTTAAAATTGCATAATATACCTCGGTGCAATTTTCAAGAAATTTCAAATCCTTGAAAAATTGCCGCAGATGTGGATGTGCCTTGGCCCCATTGGCTTTTCCATTCAAACTGTGGCAGTCTTTTTCTTGATTCGAGTTGATTGAGGATAAATTTGTGCCGATTGCCGTAGCCAATCCTTTGTTCTGATGCTTTTGTCACTAAGTTCACTGCACTTTCCACGCTTTGACTGTGGCATGAAAAGGCAGCAATTTTCAAGGGTTCTGTTCTTGTATGCAGTAGCTCTTCATTGCTGAAATTCCTTATCAAAGGTGGAGGATTGGTAGCTTCCTTTCTCCAATCAATCATCTCATAGTAGTCTTTGGAATCGAAATTTAGAGATTTAGGAAGCTCAAAATTTCGTGTGCCACTGAAACGTGTCCGATTGAGAAGTATCTTCTGAAGAGCATCTTCTCCGACATGTCTGCTATCAGTAAGCATTGACAGTAGGATAGCTTCGGATTGGCAAAATAGGCATTATTACGGAACACCGGTTCCATAATAATGCGATGTTTTCTTCTAATCCTCGCATCAAGACGATCAGACGAAAAAAATTCCGTGCTCCGTCAGTAGCTTTAGGATGGGATTTGATATGAAACCATCCAGGAGCATATGATTTCATGACGATGGTTACCAGTTCTTTCAGATTTTGTTCGGGATGCAAAGTCGATACATATAAACGAAGAATCCGGTTTGCTCGGGTAATCCAGCGAGCATGATGAATGGCACCTGGAGACCTGCGGGCTAGACTTTCAGATACCCATCCAGATTGCGCTGCTAGGCACATATCATAGAGATACTTTTGATCACTGCTCAACTCTCTCACGACATTCGGTGGTATATCTTGGACGTTGCCCTGAACTGGTGAAAATGCACGAAGTCTAAAATGGTTAAATCACATTTCAATTTGGCTCCAATTGAACCTTTAAAGGTATTTGGCCCTGATGTTTTTCCGTCTATGGTTTCAAATATGTGTCTGAAGGGGAGTTCATTCATGTGTAAAAGAGACACGAGCCATTGAACTGATCTATGCAAAAAAAATTAAATCAATTTTATGGTACCAGCAATTCTACCAGTATTGACAGCAGTACCGTCGCATAGCAGAGCATTGAGTGTCGATGCTCGCTGAATCGATTAAGAACGTTATAATTTCATCAGCTATACACCGAGCATTTCCTGCGTCAGGGCAGAGATGGTCTACATAGATACCTCCAGGGTCTGATCAGCACATAACGTTGTTCTTTCTCTTTTCCATGCTTGGTTAACGTAATCATCCTTTCTTCCATCAAACCCTATACATTCAATATTCACATTTTCACATCTAGATCTAACAATATTTTTCTTGCCTACACGAATTCTCTCTTTCTATTTTCTTCCTATCAAGCATGTTAGATTGATCGATTATTCCCATATCTTTCAATGCAGCATTAACAATAGCTGCTGTGGCTCTCGAACTCACACGGTAACGGTCTGCCACCAATGGTAATTCATTGTATGAATACCTATTTTGACCATTTTCAATCAATTCCACATCGGGCACGAATTGTAGCTCATTGTCACTGTCTTCTATATCTTCGCTAAAGTCATCTACTGAAGAAGATGGTACAACTTCCATAGCCTCTGCCATTTCCACTTGTGACCTTTGTTGCCTCTCTTGTTCTTCTCTTGCTCTTGAGAGGGATCGTCTCTGGACAGCAGCAGCTTCACGATCAAATGGCCTTAATTGATTTATTCTTTGCTTTTGGCCTACAAATGACTCCCACTCTACCATTGGGATTTTTACCTCGCATCGACAAAACGGCCTTTCTATTCCTTTATCATAACATTTGCAAGTACAAATGTCAAACATTTCATCATATGAAGCAAGTTTTTTAGCAAAATTTTCATTCCTTTGACGTAGAGGAACCTTGTTCAAGGAAAGAGCTGATCTGATTAATCTTTCCACTGCAGAAGAAACAGATCTTTCTTGAATGACGGGGAAAGAGAACATGGCCCAAATATCTTGAAGATCTTTGGTAACTATATTGTAGCAATCGTTCGCAGTTGCTGATCCCCTTTACTTGATTTTTTTTTTCCCTCTTTTAAATGAAGAAATAGTGTCTGACAACGTCTGCCTTTGTAGGAATCATTGATCGGCGGAATTCAGTGGCAAAACCAAAAGCTGCATTCGAAGATTTGTTTCTGGTTGACATTTTTTCAACCTTTTTAAAAAATTAAAAATCCAGCTTTTATAGAATCATGCATGGATCATAAGTAAATCTAAAGAGCATAAATTCTTATAATTCCTGTAAAAATATATGATAATTAGAACATGAAATTTATTGGTATTGAATTTGAAATTCAACACACAGCTCAGTAAATTGATTACACACAAACGATGTTTATGTGTAATCAATTTTCTGATAGCAAATATTTTGAGAAAATACGCATGGTGAAAATTTTGAGAAATCCAAATTTTTGAGGTAATTGCCTGAAAATTGCACACGATATATATTATGCAATTTTACGGGGGGGGGGGGGGTCATCTCTATGAGAAGATGCTCTAAATCAGTGGTCGGCGAACTTTTTTGGGTATTACCCGAAAATATATTTGTGTACAACGATATTACCCCTAGACTTGAAATTATTTGTTCGGAAAAAATATAACTGATAATTAGCCTCGCTTATTAAGTAATAAATTTTTGTGCAATTTTATTTATATGTTTATTGAGCCTTCATTACCCCCGATATTTTCATTTTTATCCCATTTGGGGTAATTTACCCCGGTTCCCCGACCCCTGCTCTAAATGGTCTCCATTTTCATTTATGAGACTCTTCATTTTTGGGGCGGAGCCAAAAATAGGAGGGAGTATGCTAGTGGTACGGGGGGGGGGGGAGCATAAACTTTCTTTTGGAGTATGTTGGTCAGGACCCTAATTCATAAGCCTCACATAGTGCCCGATCTGCCCCCAGAAATTCGACCCTGCCTAAATTGTACAGTAATTAGTAAGTAAATGTATGAATATAATTACGGCACAAGAAGTTAACGAGAGAAAGAGGAATGGAAGTGGTTTGTGGGAGATATATAAATGGAGACATAAAGTGGTCTTACGCAACATACACGACAACTATGATCCTCAAGTTTTCTGAAATGTAGCATTAGATCTGAAGTTTTGGATTGTGCCTTATTCCCGGTGGTGAAACCTATGTATCCTTTGGTTTGTAATTGATTGGAGTGTGTCCGGTCCCAGGTTTGAGCATCGTGCCCACCCTATGGTATATAGGAAATAGGTATCTAAATAACTTGCGTAAATTTACAGTTAGGGAAGGAAACCTCCGACCTGAAACTCGACCTGAGGAGCTGTCAGAGAGAATTGAAACAGTCACAAGAAACAACCCAGTTCTTGAGAGAGAGATCAAGAGAGATAAAGGATCAACTAAAAGAAAAGGAGGTAAGGTTTGGGCCTGTTTCTCAATGGCTGTTTCATGGCTAATAGGGTTTTGGAATTTCGTTTAGAAAGTTCAAAAACCCAAAATGAGACTAAAGTTCTGAACTTTTTTAACTTAAAAATTAGTCCTTTGAAGGGCAATAAGAAGTTGCAGTTTTGAATATTAAACATCCACATTTTAGAAAGTTTAGCTACGTTTTGTTACTACTTTATTGCGCAGTTTTGTTTTTAGCACACTTTTTGAACCATCGATGGATCAATTTCGGGGATTGTTTAATGATTGGCGTAGTTAGGGTTGTCATGGAAACGTACCACTCATTTATTTCATTCATCGCCTTAAAATTAACCCGTTTGCTGCGCAACCCGTAATATCACGGGCTCTCACTTCTGATCATATCTACGCAGCCCCGTATATACACACGGGTTTGCGTAGCCCGTGTTTTTGGCCGACTCGTAACTGGGCGCTCGCCCAGTTAACGGGTTAAGACACGCTAAAAAGATAATTTGGCCATTAAAAAAAAAGACTCCAACTATTTCTGAAAGATGGAAATTCTCTCTCATTTCACAAAGAAAAAGTAGTTTCGCCAAGCTTGATTTTTCTAACATGTTCTACTCTCATGTCAGAAAGTTGGTATGAGAATTAATTTCCCTTTTTTCTTTCTTTCTTTTCCAGGATGAAATAAAGAAATGGGCATTGAAAGGAAACGAATTTGAGGAAAAGCTGAGAAAGAAAGAAGGGGAAATTTTCCTTTTGCAAAAGAATCAGGAAAAAACAAAAGAGGAAAATCAGGTATTTAAATAATAGTCGAAATGTTCGCAGTTCATTTCTACTTCATTATACAGGGTGGACCCATAAGTCGCTTTACCTTCGTATTATAACGAAACTCACTTCGGTAAAGCGACTTATGGCCCACCCTATATATTACTGATTATCAGCATTGAGAGGCTCTTGATTTTAAAATAGGTTTATTCTGTATATATATACAGGGTGGGCGGAAAGTAGCTCCCTATTTTGGATTGGTAAAAAAATACGTATATTATCCATTTATTTCAGAAGAAATAATATGAAAAGGTAGGCATACATGGTAGGTTTTCTCTAAAATTCAATGTGGGCTCCAACTCTTTCCACCAGCTTCTGGAGCCGCCCAGGAATGGCGTCCACTGACTTTAGCAGGAACTCCGGCGGGATGGAGGACATGACTTCCCGAATTCGGTCCTCCAGTTCTTCCAATGTCCTCGGTTTGGTGCGGTAGACTTCTTCCTTTACCCACCCCCAAAGAAAGAAGTCGCACGGTTACCGCTGAAAAACGGCAGAATCGGTTCAGTGTAACGGTGTGGTGTGGTATGACCTCAGATCAGGTTGTGGGCCCGTTCCTTCTGCGCAACACCATGAATGCTGAGCGGTACCTTGCTATGTTGCGAAACGAGGTCTGGCCGGTTGTCAGCACATGGGAGAACATCGACGATCTGATTTATGCAAGATGGCGCCCCTCCTCACTTCGCTCTTGTTGTCCGTGAGTGGCTGGATGCCCACTTCCCTGGGCGTTGGATGGGTCGTCGTGGTCCACATCAATGGCCAGCCAGGAGCCCGACTTGACACGTGCGACTTCTTTCTTTGGGGGTGGGTAAAGGAAGAAGTCTACCGCACCAAACCGAGGACATTGGAGAACTGGAGGACCGAATTCGGGAAGTCATGTCCTCCATCCCGCCGGAGTTCCTGCTAAAGTCAGTGGACGCCATTCCTGGGCGGCTCCAGAAGCTGGTGGAAAGAGTTGGAGCCCACATTGAATTTCAGAGAAAACCTACCATGTATGCCTACCTTTTCATATTATTTCTTCTGAAATAAATGGATAATATACGTATTTTTTTACCAATCCAAAATAGGGAGCTACTTTCCGCCCACCCTGTATATTAGACCGGGTCGAAATTTTATATTGAAAAGGTACCTATTGTGAGGGGTTTGAATGGAACGCAGGAACCCCCTCATAAATTATTTTCGCTGTTTAAAGCCTCCTACCCCTGGCACAATTTTTCACTTTTTGACCTATATTGAAGAATATTCCATTTATACGAAACTTACTCTACATTCAGGTTTTTGGATGACATAAATCTTTATTAACGTATAATATTTTATTTAATAATGTACAGTATTAGGAAAATTAATTAAGTACAACAATATATTCAGAAGAAAAATTTAGAGGCATAATAAATGTGCTAAAATTCAATTAACTTTTTCATTGTTCCTTATCACATCAAAAGGGAAGAAATTTTCAATATCATTAGGAAATTTTATTTCATATGTTTCTTGCTCATTCTATTGGGCCTTCCATTCAAACTTGGGTACTTTTCGCCTTGATTCTAATGAGTTTAAGATAAACTTTTGACGGCTGTCATATCCTTTTGTTTCCTGACACGCCTTTGTTACTAGGTTCACTGCTCTTTCCACACTTTGACTGTGGCATGGAAAAGAAGCTATTTCCAGTGGTTTACATCGAGCCTGTAGTAGCTCATCGTCGCTAAAATTGTTTAGCAGCGGTGGAGGAGTAATGATCCCTTTTTGCCAATTGATCATCTTGGTGTAGTCAGTAGATTGGAAATTGAGGGTTCGAGGCAACTCAAAGTTTCTGGTACCTGAAAATCCTGTTCTTGAAAGGATGATTTTCTAAATAGCTTGCTCCCTAATTTCTAGTCTCTTGTCGGTTACCATTGACATGGGTATATTTTTTGGGTGGGCAAAGTAGGCGTTATTCTTTAATACTGGTTCTATGATTGATCTATGTTGTTCATCTAAATTTCGAAGCAAGCACATTAAATGCCAAAAGTTATATGCCCCATCAGTTGCATTAGGATGAGATTTTATCCAAAACCACTCTGGAGCATAGAACTGCATAATAATCTTGACTATATCTTGAAGGTTTTTATCGGGATTTGGCGTTGAGATATATAATCGAAGGACCCTGTTGGCTAGAGTTAGCCAGTGAGCATGGTGAAGGGTACCTGGGGATTGAGTGGACAAATCTTGAGAAGTGTCTCCAGTTTGCACTGCCAGACACACACAGATATATCTTTGATCACTGCTTAGCTCCTTCACAACATTTGCTGGAATTTCTTTAACGTTTCCCTTTACGCGAGAATATTTGACTACCTCCAATTTTGTTAAATCTGTTTTCAGTTTATTCCCAATTGAACCCACAAAAGTATTTGGACCTGTTGTTTTACCATCAATGGCTTTGTAGACGTGCATAAAAGGCAGCTCATTCAAATGCAAGAGGCACACCAACCACTGCACTGGTCTGTTAAGTTGAATTTCAACCAGTTTTATGGCTCTACCAATTTTTTCTATATTTACAGGAGTACCATCACAGTAAGGCTTTGATAGTATCTGTGCTGTTCGAGTCTGTAATAATAGTTATCAACTCTTCTGCTATGCAGCGAGCAGTTCCATTATCTGGTGTGACATGGTCTACATAAATGCTTCCAGGTTCTTTCACAATAATATAGTGTTCTTCTTTTATCTTTCCACTTTTAGTTAGTGTTATCTTTCCTTCCATCAAATCCAAGGCACTCCATCTTCAGATTTTCGGATTTAGACCTAAAAGTATTTGTTTCACCCATGCGATTTCTTTCTTTCTAATTTCTTTCTGTCAAGCATGTTGGTGTGGTTAAGGATCCCCATATCTTTTAAAGCTGCATTGACTTGCAACTGCAGGTCTACAACTTACACGATAACGATCTGCTGTTAATGCTAGGTTTTTATAGGAGTGCCTGTTCTGAATATTCTCAGTCAATTCTAAATCGGCCTCATAATCTACATCCTGACTGAATCTACATCCATGTCGTCTTCGGTATTTTCTATAAATTCCGATGGTAAAACACAAAAGACTCCCATTCTGCCATTGGTATTTTATCCTTACACCTGCAAGATTTCCTATCAATTCCCTTATCATAGCATTCACAAGAAGATATATCAAACATTTCATTATACTGAGCTACTTTTAAGGCAAAACTTTCACTTCTTCGATGTAACGGCACCTTGTTCAATTTTGAGGCTGCTGCTTTTAGTCGACTGGTGTTAATCGTAGGAAAAGAAAATTTCATCCAAATGTCTTCAATATCTTTTACAACAACACTGTAACAATCATTAGCAGTTGCTAATCCTTTTGATTTAGCTTCTTCATGACGGCGCACAAAAAGGTAGTGTCTCGCAACATCTGCTTTTGAAGGAGTAATGGCTGCTGGGAATTCCGTAGGATATCCAAAGGCTGTATTTGAGGACTTCCTTCTAGTAGTCATAGTTTATATTCAGAAGTAAAATCAAATTATGTAATTTATAATTTATGATAATTCAAATTATAAAGCAAATCCAAAATTATTTCTATTTATCTGAAACATAAAAATATCAAGCATTAAACAAACAACTTATCATGTAACATATAACAACATTAAACATATGCAAATATGAAGGTAAAAAAAGGGAGGAGGGGCATGTGATAGGGGTAGTAGGGTAACACATGCTTGATTTTTTAAATGTTTTGTTAGTGATAAAAAAAAACCTCACATAGTGTACTTTTTAAGAAATAACATTTTTCCCCATTTAAATATATGCAAATATGAGGGTAAAAAAGGGGGGTCGAGTATGTGCTAGAGGTAGCAGGGGTAGCACATGCTTGATATTTTAATATTTTGTCAAGATGATAAAATTAAACTTCTCATATAGTGTACTTTTTAAGAAATAAAAAATTTCCCAGTTTCGACCCAGTCTAAATTGAAAAAAATATATATGTGTAATATATATACAGGGTGTCCGAGAATTATCTGTACAATTTTTGGCTGTTATTAAAAGTCAAACATGAAGTGTAGAAATTCCAGTGTTGTCCCATTAAAGTAACGTTGTTACAAACATTCGATATGTGCACCATCAGTGATTCGCAAAACATCCAATCGATACTCCAAATGTTGCCATGTACGCTGCAGCATATCCACATCAATTCGCTCAATAGCAGCTGTGATTCTTGCTTTTAAATCATCAATGTCTGTCACCCGCGTATTGTACACAAGATCTTTGACGAATCCCCAAAGAAAGAAATCACAGGGTGTGATGTCGGGAGATCTAGCCGGCCAATGAATTGCACCTCCACGGCCAATCCACCTGTTTGGGAATGTCTCATTCAGGGACTTACGGACGATCAAGGCCCAATGTGGCGGTGCGCCATCTTGCTGAAAAATGATGCGTGGATGCAGTGCTTCCAATTGCGGATAGACAAAGTGTTGCAACATGTCCACGTAGGTATTGGAGGTCACTGTTGATTCACCGAAGAAAAATGGTCCAATCACGCGATCATGTAACAGGCCACACCACACATTAACTTTAGGACTGTCTCTGATGTGCTCCTCTATGCAATGTGGATTTTGTGACCCCCATATGCGCACATTTTGTTTGTTTACCTTGCCTGAAACATGAAAAGTTGCCTCGTCCGAAAACATGATTCTTGCCAAGAACGCATTGTCCTGGTCGACTCTGTCAAGCAGAGTCATTGCAAATTCCTTACGGGAGACCTTATCATCTTGCGTAATCTGTTGCAAGATTTGCAACTTCAAACGTTTACGCAAGACATCATGCACTGTCGAACGAGGTATCTGTAACTCTCGTGATGCAATTCTTGTCGACTTGCGTGGACTGCGAACAAAAGCCTCTCGAATGCGCTCGACATTTTCAAAAGACGTTCGAGGCCGCCCTGCTCCTTTCTTATGCTCTACACTTCCAGTTTCCTTAAACCTTTTATACCAAGCTCGTATGGTTACTCTTGATGGAGGGTTTCTGTTGTAATTAGTTCTAAACCTTCGTTGAACTTGTGTATCTGATTTTGTTTCGATAAACCATTCAACACACTGTGCTTTCTCCTGTGGATTCATTAAGGATGAGGGGTGTGTATGAATATCTGAAAAAGAAAAACTTGTCAAAACTTATCAGAAAAAACTTAATGAGTTTCTCTGTAAAATGGGACAACACTGGAATTTCTACACTTCATGGTTGACTTTTAATAACAGCCAAAAATTGTACAGATAATTCTCGGACACCCTGTATATGTGTGTGTGTGTATATATATATATATACATACATTTAAACTGCAAACACGCAGTATAATTAACGTAAAGAACGACGCTTGTCATTTGTTTCGTTCTCTCTCTCTCATCTTGCGTGGTATATTCTCCTATACAAGCGTCGTTCTTTACGTTAATTATACTGCGTGTTTGCAGTTTAAATGTATATAATGTACGGCATGCGGGAGGTGCCCCCTTGGGGCATTGGTTTCTGCGCGTATGTAGAAGAATTACGGCATTTGATTGAGTGAGGCCCATGGTGTAATGGTTATCATATCTGACCGGCAATCGGAAGATCCCGGGTTCGATTCCCGGGTGGTTACCTCATTTTTCATTTGTTTCGTTCTCTCTCATCTTGCGCGGAATATTCTCCTATACAAGCGTCGTTCTTTACGTTATATATATATATATATATATATATATATATGTGTGTGTGTGTGTGTGAACCCACAAGAAAAAGAAAAATGATTCCAAGGCCTTTCGTGTATTCAGAAGTTCACTTCGTCAGGGAATGAATGTTTCCCTGCCGAGGTGTACTTCTGAATACACGAAAGGCTTTGGAATAATTTTTCTTTTTCGTTCTGATTTTACATTCATTCATTTCATGTGTTTAACTGTGAAATTCATTCCATATGTATATATATATATACTGTATATATATATATTATATATATATATATATATATATATATATATATATATATATATATATATATATATATATATAATATTTAGGAGAAATCCAATGACAAGGAGAAATGTAAATGCCATGAAAAGTCTTCTTTATTGCGCAACGTTTCGAGCAATACGCTCATCTTCAGGCTGTTTAATAACAATGTGAAATTAAAATCAATATTGAATGAAAAACAAAACAGAAAATTTCTATAACCTATTCGTAAAGACAAATTTTAAAAGACTGAGAAAAGAGGGTTAAATTCTAAGTTATACAGATTTACATATAAAAATTAAGAAGTTATTTTTAAATACATGTAGTAAATGTGAAATTAATACACTGGAAAAATTACCAATAGTACACTGGAACAATGGAGCTATCTATCTACCTTACACTGCAGTATCCGAGGCTGACTAATTTGAGCAGAGGCAAAGAACGGGAAACACGAAGGATGGCGAGGGCGATTGGGGAAGGAGGGATTATAAGGAATTGGGGAAGGAGGAGGGATCATAGCAAATTGAGAGGGACGGCCGATGAGTTTTCATTGTCTCATTTGAAGGAACTTTTAGAATTGGTCTTCAAACAATGCTATTTCACTTTCAACAATAAGGTTTACCAACAAATTGATGGGGTAGGGATGGGATCACCAGTCGGACCGTTAGCAGCTGACTTTTTTATGACTCATTTAGAAAGTGTAATTTTTAGACAATCTCCCACTCATCTCAAGCCAATTTTCTATCGACGCTTCGTTGATGATTCGATAGCAGTCTTTGATAATGCGGTACAAGCGCAACAATTCTTTAACTTCCTAAATTCTTTGCACCCCAATATAACGTATACAATGGAAACTGAGCAAAATGGCTCCCTCCCCTTCTTAGATCTTTTAATTTCGAAAAACGGTGATTCTATTACTACATCAGTTTACAGGAAACCCACTTTCACTGGTTTGGGCATGAATTTTTTTAGTTTTACTGATTTCAACTATAAGATGTCTTGTATTAAAACTCTCCTGTTCAGAGGATATAATTTGACCTCTAATTTACCTTACTTAATGATGAATTTAATAATCTAAGATCATACTTTACTAATAATAGTTTTCCTGTTCAATATGTAGACAAACTAATTAGATCCTTCTTAAATAATGTTTATAGCCCTCAACTTCCATGTATTACAGTGCCGAAGGATATAAAATATTTCTTGGTACCTGAAATGGGTCCTTTGAATAAGGAATTTAAGCTTAAATTTACAAAATTGTTAAGGAAATTTTTTTATCATACTGATTTCCGCATCATATTTATTAATAAAACGTCTTTAGGTAGCTTCTTCTCAGCGAAGGATCGAACCCCTGACTCGTTGCGTAGCGGTGTTGTATATTTATTTACCTGCCCCAGGTGTCTCCTTGGGAATTACATCGGCAGCACTGTTCGCTCTCTCAGGGCTAGATTTTATTCGCATATGGGAATAAGTGGCCGAACAGGTAAAATTTTAAAAACTAAGGAAGCCTCGAGTATTCGTGAACACAGCATTAAATGCAAAATTGATGTCACTTTAGACAATTTTAAAATTCTTGGTTGTAATACTTGTCCCAACTCACTAAGAATTTTAGAATCCCTTTTCATTAAAGCATTGTCCCCTAGTCTGAATGTTGACTCATCGGCCGTCCCTCTCAATTTGCTATGATCCCTCCTCCTTCCCCAATTCCTTATAATCCCTCCTTCCCCAATCGCCCTCGCCATCCTTCGTGTTTCCCGTTCTTTGCCTCTGCTCAAATTAGTCAGCCTCGGATACTGCAGTGTAAGGTAGATAGCTCCATTGTTCCAGTGTACTATTGGTAATTTTTCCAGTTTATTAATTTCACATTTACTACATGTATTTAAAAAAACTTCTTAATTTTTATATGTAAATCTGTATAACTTAGAATTTAACCCTCTTTTCTCAGTCTTTTAAAATTTGTCTTTACGAATAGGTTATAGAAATTTTCTGTTTTGTTTTTCATTCAATATTGATTTTAATTTCACATTGTTATTAAACAGCCTGAAGATGAGCGTATTGCTCGAAACGTTGCGCAATAAAGAAGACTTTTCATGGCATTTACATTTCTCCTTGTCATTGGATTTCTCCTAAATATTAAATTGAAGCTCTGTAGAAGCAACCCGCATGATTATATATATATATATATATATATATATATATATATATATATATATACACACCTTACCTTATGTTGTTTCGTGCGTTGGTCTCTCTTCACACGGAGGTCAAGCTGGTGGCCCCGCCTCTTGGTCTGGCCTGGCGGAGGAGCGAGTTGCTTTCTTCCGCTCTCCACCGTACATAGCCAGGCACGCCCGGCTCATCTGGTACTGTCCTGAGCCAGGCATCCAGTCTTTTCTTGAAGACTTCAACTTTGACCCCCGTTACGTTTCTGAGGTCCTTAGGAAGCTGGTTGAAAAGTCTTGGCCCCCTGACAACCAAGCTATTTTCCTTCAGGGTTGAGGAGGTCCCTTGTCGTGCCTTTAATTTGGGAACACTACACATTCTGCCTTTCCTATTTTCCAGTGTTGTTTGAATGGTAATTGGGTTTAGTTTTAGGTTTGGTACCAGTTTTTCGATCATTTTCCATATGTAGATTATGATGTACAGGGTGGGGCACGGGAATCAAGTGTTTTTTGAATAGCTAGTAATCGGCCATTAGGAATGGGAGGGGCGTGCGGTAGGTAGCATTCCATTCCTGGGTTCATAGCATTTAACTTTAACTAACACTCACCTTTATCTTTCAGGTGCCATCATGGAGCAGTGGACGTTAGAACACCGCATGTTCGCGTATGATCATTTGTTAGGAGTGGCGAGTCAGTGACAGCAGTTCAGCGTGCGTTTCGCCGCAGATTCAACATTCATCGAAATGACTCTGTTCCCGCTCGTGACACAATCTTACGTTAGGTTAACAATCTTCGAACAGGAGGCTCAATAATGAAAACAAAACCGAAGGGGCCGCAACGCACTGTGCGTACTCCAGAGAACGTTGAAAGGGTCAGACAAGCGATGTTGCAAAGCCCAGGCCGCTCTGCTCGGAGACATTCAGCTGCACTCGGAATCAGCAATCGTACTGTTAGACGCATTTTGCATGAAGAATTACATTTTCACCCATACAAGTTAGCGATGGTGCAGGAATTGAATGTAAACGATTGCCCCAACGACTGAATTTTGCACAGGAAATGCTTGCACTTTATGAGCAGAATGAAAACATGATGGTGGTAATGAGTGATGAAGCCCATTTCCACCTTAATGGGGCCGTCAACAATCAAAACTGTCGGTATTGGGCTGCTGAAAATCCGCGACAACTCCATGAAAAACCGCTGCATAGCCCTAAGGTTACAGTTTGGTGCGCGGTGGGAAAGTTTGGCGTCATCGGTCCCTATTTCTTCGAACAAAATGGGGTTACCGTTACCATAACATCTGGGCGTTACATTGAGATGGTGAACACCTTTTTCATCCCTGAGTTACGAAGAAGGCGTATTGCTCGTCGACATTTGTGGTTTCAGCAAGATGGGGCCACGCCACACACCGCCAGAGCGTCAATGGCTGTTCTTCGCCCCCTGTTTCCCAACCATCTCATTTCGAGATTTGGTGACATTGCATGGCCCCCTCGGTCCCCTGACTTGTCCACATGTGACTTCTTTCTATGGGGGTACCTCAAGTCACGTGTCTACGAGGACAAGCCCGTACATTAGATGCATTGAAGGAAGCGATCCGTCAACAAATCATCCAAATCAACAGAGACCTGCTGGGAAGAGTGGAGGCCAATTTTCGTAAACGCCTTCAACAATGCGTCGACGGCCAAGGACATCATATGCCAGATATAATTTTCGGTACATGATTATTATGACATGAAATGCTATGTTCTTACGAATGTTGTTCTACCAATATATTTTATTTACAAAAATAAATATCATTTTCCTGATTATTCCAAAAACACTTGGTTCCCGTGCCCCACCCTGTACCTCTCTCTTCTTCTTTCCAGTGAGTACAGATTTAGTTTACGTAGTCTTTCCCAGTAGTTGAGTTCTTTGCAGCCATCAATCATGGCTGTGAAATGCCTTTGCGTTTCTTCTAGTTTATTAATTTCTTCCTTTTTATATGGGGACGTCAAAACTGAGCAGTATTCAAGTTTTGGTATAATCAGTGTTTTTAGCAGGGGAATCATTACTGTCCTGTCCCTTCTCTTGAACGTTCTTAGAACCTGTCCGGCGACTCGTTTTGCTTTATTTATCGCTATTTGATTTTGTTTTTCGAATTTCGCATCATCTGTCATTATTATCCCTAGATCAATCGCTTTCATGCTTCTCTGAATTTCCCGTCTATCTGGAGCATAATATGCAGTCTGTTTAAGTTCTTCTTTTCTACCATATCTCAAGAGCTGAAATTCCTCGGCGTTGAATGACTTGTTGGTGTCTTCTGACCATTTGTATATTTTGTTCGTGTCCCTCTGCAAGGCCTCCACGTCATGTACATCGCTGATTTTTCTGTTGATCTTTGTATCGTCTGCAAAGGATGTTACTATACTATTGCTGTTTACTCCGCTGTCTATGTCTGTTAGCATGATAATGAACAGGAGTGGGGCCAGTACTGTCCCTTGTGGTACTGAGCTGCGTACTTCCGATTTTGATGATGATATACCTTGAATTTTGACGACCTGCAGACGACACTAAAGGAAGTTGTAGATCCATTTTCCCACTTTGCCTGTTATTCCCATGTCTTTAATTTTATGTGCTATTATACCATGGTCACATTTATCGAAAGCTTTAGCAAAATCTGTGATATTATATATATATATATATATATATACACAGGGCGTCCCAAAAAAATGTATACACACTTTAAATAATTATAAAGGCAGTGTTTATTAAAATACATTTCATTTTCAAAATGTAATAGAATCTACAGACATTTATTAATTGTTTTGTCAACGCCTGTCTTCAAACTGACGTCCGTTCTGGTCCAGGCATTGCTGATAACGCGAAGCAATGGAATCGCAAACATCACGAAACATTTCGTTTTGGTATTTGTGTGCATTCTCGTTCAATGGCTGCTCTCAATTCAGCGACTGTTGCAGGTTTTATAGCGTAGACATTGTCTTTTAAGTATCCCCATAAAAAAAGTCTAGTGGTGTGATGTCTGGTGAACGCGGAGGGTATTCTACGAAAACCCCTTCGTCCAATCCACATCCACATCGTGCAAGTACCACTCGCAATACTCCACTCTTCGTCCGGATCATCATCTTCATTAATAGCATGGACTAATCTTGGAATGTACTTTTCCATTGACAGCGCTTCAAAATGCGTTTGGACAGACGATTCTGAAATTCCTACCTCACGACTCGCTTGCCGCACAGATTTTCTTGGACTTTGGTGATACGTTTCCAGTACTCTTTCTTGCTTTGGGGCTTGTCGATGTCCGTGGTCTTCCGGAACGCTTCTTGTGGACATTCTGAACAGTTCCATCGGCTTCAAACTTATCTCTAATTCGAGTGATGGTAAGTCGCGTTGGTGGATCTGTTTGAAACTCCCTCCTAAACTGTCTTTGCACTTCAACTGCGTTTTCACACTTCCAGTAGCATTTTAGAATGAATTTCCTTTGTTCAAAGCTTAGTCTGACTGCCATTATTAATTCTAATGGGTTTAACTTGGAAAGAAAGAAACATCAATTGAGCTATCAGCTGTTAAAGTGTGTATACATTTTTTTGGGACGCCCTGTATATATATATATATATATATATATATATATATATATATATATATATAAGCACACCGGACAAAAAATTAGTCACCCCTCTCAGAATGTACCTAATAACGTGTGACGGCGCCTCTGGCCTTGATAACCGCACGAATCCGGCGAGCAGAGACTCTACGAGGTTGTGCATGTACTGAACATCGATTTGCTGCCACTCGTTCATCAGCCGGTCCCGAAGTTCCGCCAGAGTCCGTGGGTGTCTATTCCTGCGCTTCACTTTCTGTTTCCAGCCTGAACAACACCTTCGACGCATTCAGGATTAAAGGCTTCATTGGACCTGCGATGTACTCGTCGCCTCCCATCATTGGAGAACAAACAAAAACGGGACTCATCGGACCAAATTACACGTTTCCAATCTGCCGCAGTCCAGTTTTTGTGCCTCTGAGCCCATTTATAACGTGCCAATTTGTGACTTGCTGTTAACAGCGGCCTCTTCCGTGGTACCCTGCTCCAGATGTCCATCGCATGCAGTTCTCGTCGCAATGTCCGTTCGGAAATTGGTCGCTGGAGAGCCTCATTGGTTTCTTGGAGCAATTGTTCTCTGGTTTGAAAACGATTTGCAGTTACCAGACGAGAAACATGGCGGCGGCCCCTATTGTCGAGAATTGTTTTCCGGCCACAGTTACGCCGTCGATTGTCAGTTGATTGCGAACTACACCACTCTTTGTAAACTCGCTGGACAGTACGCGTTGACACACCACAAATTGGGCTACTTCAGACATTTTGTGTCCGTGGGCTCTGCCAAACACGATGGCTCCTTTTTGCCACTGAGTAACGTCTGCCTCACGACCCATTTTGCAGACTATATCCAACACACACTTTGTTCTTCACCACCTCACGAAACAGATCTGATCCTGTGTGCTACGTCACCGCTACTTGTCACTTACCAATGCTACATCAGCGCCCTCTGTGTGACCTTGAACTTCCTACTATCGGTGCTATTAGGGGTGACTAATTTTTTGTCCGGTGTGCTTATATATATATATATACAGGGCGTCCCAAAAAAATGTATACACACTTTAAATACTTATAAAGGCAGTGTTTATTAAAATACATTTCATTTTCAAAATGTAATAGAATCTACAGACATTATTTAATTGTTTTGTCAACGCCTGTTTTCAAACTGACGTCCGTTCTGGTCCAGGCACTGCTGATAACGCGAAGCAATGGAATCGCAAACATCACGAAACATTTCGTTTGGTATTTGTGTGCATTCTCGTTCAATGGCTGCTCTCAATTCAGCGACTGTTGCAGGTTTTATAGCGTAGACTTTGTCTTTTAAGTATCCCCATAAAAAAAGTCTAGTGGTGTGAGGTCTGGTGAACGCGGAGGGTATTCTACGAAACCCCTTCGTCCAATCCACATCCACATCGTGCCAAGTACCACTCGCAATACTCCACTCTTCGGTCCGGATCATCTTCATTAATAGCATGGACTAATCTTGGAATGTAACTTTTCTATTGACAGCGCTTCAAAATGCGTTGGACAGACGATTCTGAAATTCCTACCTCACGACTCGCTTGCCGCACAGATTTTCTTGGACTTTGGTGATACGTTTCCAGTACTCTTTCTTGCTTTGTGGGGCTTGTCGATGTCCGTGGTCTTCCGGAACGCTTCTTGTGGACATTCTGAACAGTTCCATCGGCTTCAAACTTATCTCTAATTCGAGTGATGGTAAGTCGCGTTGGTGGATCTGTTTGAAACTCCCTCCTAAACTGTCTTTGCACTTCAACTGCGTTTTCACACTTCCAGTAGCATTTTAGAATGAATTTCCTTTGTTCAAAGCTTAGTCTGACTGCCATTATTAATTCTAATGGGTTTAACTTGGAAAGAAAGAAACATCAATTGAGCTATCAGCTGTTAAAGTGTGTATACATTTTTTTGGACGCCCTGTGTATATATATATATATACAGGGTGGGCCGTAAGTTTCCATACATAGGAAAAATAAACTTTTTTTTATGGACAACCCTTTTTATTTATATAATATGCTCTACATGGTTGCCATTGTTTGAAAACACATTTCAATACGTGTTCCCCACTGTTGATGAACACGCATTAGCACAGTTGACGTTATGCTTGTAATGGCGTTGGTGATACGTTCCTTTAGATGATTTATGTCTCGTATCTTTTCCTGATACACCATGGCCTTCAAGTGCCCCCAAAGATAGAAATCAAGGGGGGTGAGATCTGGGGATCTGGGAGGCCACTCCACAGGACCACGCCGACCAATCCAAGCATCCGGAAACTGCTGATCCAAATACCGACGCACGTGAAGACCATAATGAGGTGGAGCTCCATCTTGCTGGAAGTAAACTGGGAAGTTACCTTCCTCGTTTAGCAGGGATGGGAAAATCTCTTCTTGCAACATGTTAAGATACCTTTCGGCATTAAGATTTCCACTGACAAAAATTGGTCCAATAATTCTGTCACCCCATATCCCGGCCCACACCATCACTTTACCGGCACCTTGCATCTTCGTCGGACTCAGCCAGTTAGGGTTAGCATTACTCCAATAACGTATGTTTTGCCGATTAACCTCTCCATTGACGTAAAAATTTGCTTCATCAGTAAACAAGATCTTACGTCAAACGCATATTCTTAGGGTATCTGAAACATAAAAACAAACGTTTAATTTTTCGTATGTATGGAAACTTACGGCCCACCCTGTATATATATATATATATATATATATATATATATATATATATATATATAATATATATATATATCCCCGCAAGGGGTTCTAAGCTCGTGCTCTTGAGTGCTCTTTGTGCTTGTTCCTGGAGGTTTCACGTGCGCCCTCCCGGCCCTAGCACCCAAGGATGATGGGACTCGACCCTGCAGTCCTTGTCATCCTTGGTCTTTTTCCACTTCGACTGTCCCCTCTACCCTTTCTTTTTCCTCTCTCTTTCCTCTCACTTTTTCTTTGTTTTTCCGGCTGAGATATGCCCTTTTAAATAGAGGCGAATCGGTTCTTCCCGAACTTTAAAAAAAAAAAAATATATATATATATACACCACCACCAGGATTGGAACCCATCACCTCTTGAATGTAAGGTGAGGGCACTAGCCATTATATATTGCAATAGGATGAACGTTAACACCTGTCATGCATTTAAACAACTGAGGAAACGCATAATGATTTTGCATAATGCAAAAATTGCGATTTTTGCATGACTCAAATCGTGCGTGTTCATGCATGATATTCCATTTTTTGGACCTCAGCATTGCACCAGTTAATTTGAATGAAATACTGGTCATTACTTCGAGTGCGGAGGGCTAACGTGTAAAATGCCTCCGAACGCAAAAGCGTTGTTTCCTCGATTGTTTAAGTGCGTGACAAGTTATGGTAATATTTATCCCGTCGTAGTGTAGTGGCTAGTCCCCTTGTTCAATATGAGCTCCTTTTGTGGCTCTTTGAAAGTTACAACATCCTGAATGAGCAGTTGCTTGATCATTGGATCGGGCGTGAGAGGCCTATTCCTTGGCCCGCTCGTTCACCCGATCTAACGCTTTTTGACTTCTTCCTCTGGGCTCTGTCAAAAAATGAGGTTTTTGTTCCACCAATGGCAACAACTTTGGAACATTTGAAGGGAAGGATATACTGGTGTGTGTGTGTGTATATATATGTGTATATAATTATATATATATATATATATATATATATAAGGAAAGAATATATGGGCTACATCGTGGCCAATGTAATACCGCTTCCCGGAGAGCAGCGAAGTTAAGCGACATTGGGTCTGGGTAGTAGTTGGATGGGAGACCGTCCTCCGCGCTCAGATTATGTAGCGACCCGTGGTTCGGATCCTGCGTAAAGCTGTAGGTCCCCTCCATCATATGACCTTAGATGTTGCGAAGGAGGTTAAACAACCCCAATGAAACACACACACACACACACACACAAATTATATATTATTGTTTATTGTTGTCATGCAACGTTTTTCAAACTGATTAAGCAAGTTTGAGTAAGTTAAGTCTTATTAATTAGTTAATTTATGTTAGGTTAAAAATTTGTTTTCGTGTCAGAGATTGAAAGGAAGAATGGAGGAACAGAAAGAAGAGATTGAAGGAGGAAAGACTAAAATGGAAGAACTCCAAAGAAAAATTGTTACTTTTCAAACTGAGGTTGACAAAGCAAAGGTAAGTTGTTTGAATTTAGAGTGCGCCCATTCTGGATTGACTCGTGTGAAGTGTTTGGTATAAAGGTCCGATATACTTAGGTTTAAACGCTTCAGAGGTCATTATTGAGGCGTGTTAAAATTTGAAATATTAATTTCCTGTGTCGTAAGAAGATAAGTGCCAACCGTTTCTACTGAACGTTGGAGGGGGGGGGAGTCGTAGTTTGGACTATTCTTAAATGTGTCTTTTGAAAGGAGGTTAGCGAAACCACCCTTTAAAATTAATAACTTAATACTAATAATGATTACGTCATTTCTTTCTCCACACTTTTTCTTGTTCTGTTGCTTTTGTTAACACTTATTCAAACACATCTGAAGATCTTTGGCACTTGTTAGGAATTTATTTTGGAATGTGAAAGTCTTCAAAGTATATAAGCACTGTCGCATTCCTAAATTAATTAATTCTTAACGAACTCCCGAAGATATTCGGATATGCTTGAGTGAAACGTTAGCAAAAGGAATATATATAAAAAAAATTGTGGAGAAGGAATTGATCTTGATTTAACATATATCAGGAGCTAGACTTTAACTGAGGTAATAATAATAATAATTGATGATTAAATAATTTGCATTTCAGATAGAGAGGAGGAGATTAGAGGGTGACCTGAGGATGGGAGAGAGAGAACTGGAGAGAAACGGAGAAGAGACGCTCTATCTCAAAGACGCGATTAAAGACCTCGAAAAGAAGTCGGCTGATTTAAATAATGTAAGAAAACCTGGTATTGTTACTTTTTTTTTATTATTATTATTATTATTATTATTATTATTATTGTCGCGTCCTTAAGTGAATTTTGAGTGGAATAAAATTGTTACCACTAGTTAATGCTAGTTCAGATTGTACCATTCGGTATCCTTGTCTCTGTGAAACCTATTTAGTTTCCCTCTCTCTGAACAGTTGTTTTAATAATTCGTTGATGCGGTTGTTTAACCTCCTACGCAACATTTGAGGTCGTATGACGGAAGGGACCTACAGCTTTACGTGGGATCCGAACCATGGGTCGTTACATAATCTGGACACGGAGGACGGTTCTCCAGCCAACACTGCTTCCCGTCGCTGATCGACGGGAAGCGGTGTCACGACATTGGTCATGACGTAGCCTTTGTTTTAATAATAAATTCTCTCTCTTTAGACTGAAGAATAAGGTGATAAAGGAATTAGTATAATACAGTATAAAGAATTTGAGTATTTATTTTGGTTAGACTTTTGGGATTGCTAAACGATACCAACATGATTGTGAAATATTGTCAGATTGCGTTGTACAGTTCGTCTCAAGCGCGCGCACAAAAAATTTAGATGCGAGGTTTCCGCATTGTTGACTATGTACAGATACGCATAACTGCGTAGCAAGGCCTTTTTTAGTTAGTTTGTTTAATGTATCGAGAAAATTTTTGTCATGGTACATTAATGTGTCTGGGGAAGGTACTTTCCGCAAAATGGGAAATAACGGAGTATATTCCAGAAGCCCCGAGACCCGCGTAATAGGGTATGTATTTTAAGCCGTTTGGGTAGTTATCTTAAAACGCTGAGATCCGATGTCCGTCATTAAAAAGTTAACTTCAAGTATACTTTCTCAAAGCTAGACTACGATGCGATAAAGAATAATTACATCCTATTTGTTGCAGACGTTCTTTCAGTAACGTACATAATTTTAGTTTTATTTCAACAAAGAAGGATTTATAACTGTTAAGATTACTGAATGAAGCCATACCGCTATCTATATTACGAAGTGCCAGATGACTCGGACTTTTGCGCACGCGCGCACACTATACTGTATATGTATACAGGGTGTTCCATAAGTTCAGTTTCGTATGAAAATTTATTTTAAATTTACAAAAGTAATACATTAGTACTAAAACAAATGTTCAAGTTGGTCTTGTTTTGGGACTTTTTTTTTTTTTTTTGGGGTAGGTAGAATAACACGCAGTGGCTAATATGGAAGTGAGCTACACTCCTGGAAAAGGCCTCGCTTCCACATTAGCCATTGCGTATTATTCTACTGGCAACAAAAAAAAAATCCCAAAACAAGACATCAATTTGAACATTTGTTTTAGTTCTAATGTATTATTTTTGTAAATTTAATTTAAAATAAATTTTCGTACGAGACCGGACTTATGGAACACCCTGTAAATATATTTTTCTTGTATTACTGATAAAGGTTATAGAAAACTTGAAAACAGTTTGTTCAGAGCAAGATGACCAGTTATCTGCCGTCGACAAATTCGAAGAGAAACTGGAAACGTTCTCTTGTGAAAAGTAAGTTTAAAAGATTAAAAATGGTGGAATGAGCAAGTGTGATTCGTAATATTGGATATCCATTAAAATTTGCAGTTATATTATCTACTGCTAGAAAGTAGCGAAGTCACTTCAAGTTTAAAATATCACTTTTGTGGCCAGTTTGACCGTTTGACTTGAAACGGCGGTCAATTCATTATTATTATTATTTATTATATTATCATTATCATTATTATCATTATCATTATCATTATTATTTATTATTATTATTATCATAGCAATGATAATAACCATTTATAGTCAAAGTGGGTTTTTATTAAATGTTTAAACGTTTGAAGAGTGTTAATTCGTGCGAAATAAGCCTGAAGTAAATAAGTACAATATCTTGTTTTAACTTACTCATTTTTTATTACCTTGAAACTTGAAGTCAAATAAACCAAAGTCAAATAAACCATTCTCGTTAAGATGAGTAAATTATAGTCATGAATTTCAACCTAATTAGTACTTGAAGTCACGGGTGTAGATAAAATAGATCGTAAGTGGTCGTACCTTGGTTGAATTTAATAAAAGTTCCAATCATTAGGCAGACACTGAACAACGAAATAAACAAACTTCAGTCCGAGCTGAAGATGTGCAGAGTCTCCTCAAACGAAGAGAAGTCATTGAGACTCTTCCAGGAAAGGAGAGTCAAGGATTTGGAAAATAAAATCTCTGCCGTTGATCAGGAGTACGATCAGCAGAAAATGAATTTGCAAGATGAAATTCACAAGCTGAAAGAAGAAAATAGAGATTTACAAACGCAGGTGGTGTTCAAGTAGTTTCAGTGGTAGTACTTTAAAGCCAGTAGTTTAGTATTCTCGGGTGTAGGGGTGGCATAATGGTCTAAGTACAAATGTAGAAACTACAGAAATGTAAGTATAGAGGTTTAACTATAGGTTATAAATAGCCAGTCCCGTGTACAAATATTTACTGCACTTAAGAGTTCGATGTTTAGAGCGTAAAAAGATAGAGGAACTATATGAATATAACTGCATACAGTATACTGAACGTGCTAGTAGGTTGTGTATGCTAGAAGTCAACTCGCAGTCATTGACAGAATTTTTGTAAATATGTAAATACCTTTTGTAGTAGCGCATTCCTATTCATAATATGTTCTATTCACACATTAATAAAAAATATATTCTCTCCTTCCCTTAGAAAATGTTAATCTTTAATCAATTTATTCCTTAACTGTTATTGTTACGAAATTAATAGCAAGTATATTTTGTCCAGTTGGATATTGTAATTTCTACAGCAGTTGACACTGAGAGTTTGTGACTACCAGTAACACGTTAGCTGAAATGAATATATTTTGTAACAAATTTAGAAATGATTAACTAGTAGTTTATCTTCTTTTTGAAGATTTCTGAGATGGAGAATGAATTCAGTGAAGCTGCTTCGAAGGAAAGGAGCCTTGAACACGATCGCTTGGAACTCCAAACACAGATGGAATTGATCAAAGAGGAAGTCTCTGGTCATATTCAGCACATTCATTCTCTCAAAGACTCCAATTTCAAACTCACGGATGGATTGGAAGAAGCCATTTCAAAGGGTGAATTATATAAACAAAGGTACAGTTGATCCGACCTAGTACGTCACTACTAGTACTTTGCCATCCTTTTCATGGAGAAGTACACTGGGTTCCAGAGATGGCAAAGGTGCTTTATTCTCGGTAATGATAGTGTCTACTTGGATGTAACTTGTTTTTTGTGTGTTTATAGTAGTTTTCACTATTCCTATCTATCGTTTGTTCACTGGAAAAGGGTTAGTGTTTAGTACAATAGTAATTTTATGTATATATTGTTAGTTGCGTGTAAAAGTCTGGAGACTTGCTAAATTTTTGGATATGTTTGAATTGTGATGCGTTCAGAGGAGTGTTAATGCTCACATGTAATACATACAAAGCTATATTAACAAATATAAAAAAATGAGTAAAGAGAAATCGACAACAGATAACGGATAATGTTTATTTCTCAAAACTGCAGCACAGACGTTTAGGCACCCTTCTAATCACTAATTCGTAGACTTCCTGGAAGTACGCACCAATACATCACAGTAAAGGCAAAAAACTTCTTTTTTCTACGTGAAGGTCAAAATATGAAAATAAAAACCCCTCTAATAGACAGAGTTTATTTCCACAACAGTTTCGACGCCCACTGGCATCCTCCTCGGGTGGATACAGGAAAACGAATGAACCAAAACAAGAGGGAAAAACAGTCCAGGGACCGACCGTTAAGAAAATAATAGAATCTGTATGTTTAGAACAGGAAGATAGTTTCAAATTTGTGCGAATGTACTTAATGAAAATGCCCTTCCGGTGTCGGGAGAATGGGATCTAACCTAGGTGCGAATTTCTTAACGGTCGGTCCCTGGACTGTTTTTCCCTCGTTTTGGTTCATTCGTTTTTCTGTATCCACCTGAGGAGGATGCCAGTGGGCGTCGAAACTGTTGTGGAAATGAACTCTGTCTATTAGAGTGGGTTTTTATTTTCATAATACATCACAGAGTTATGCAGTCGTAATCAGAATTCACCCATATATACTTCCATACAAACTTCAGACTTAGAAATGTGTTGAATATAAGCTTCAATTTTCTAATCCAAATTCAAACCAACGATAGATTCTTCAAGACAGCTTTCGGAAGACTTGAAACAAAAATATTGACGTCTATAAGTGGTCAGAAAACTTTCCAAGTATTTCGACCTACTTGTGCTTACGATCTGGAACTTCAGAGAAATGGAAGCAATTTGCTTTTGTTGCACCGTTACTGAGATCTGTGTGTCATCTGATGCGGATTGATGGAGCAATAGATTCAGTAAAGTATCAGTGGATTTTGGACGAAAACTTTCTGCCTTCGGTGAAAAACTTGAAGATGTGGTATGAACGGATATTCCAGTATAATCATCCGAAGCATGCATCCAAAAGTAGAGTAAAAATGGTCGAGACAGAAGAAAATCAAAGTTTTGGAATGTCCTTCACGATCCCTGGACATCACTGTCATGAGTGTCTTGAGGCTTGAGGGGGAAAAGGGGGAGGAGATCTGAAGCGATGGTCTATGCGGAAAATCTGAAGAATTTACCAAGTTGGAAGCATTTTGTCAAGAAGAATGGTCATGGCTAGCAAAGGAACGAACCCAAAAGGTGGTACAAGGATATAGGAAGCGTCCGCTTAAAGTAATCGCAGTAAAGGGGGGTTCTAATAGATATTGATTTGAAGGTTGACCGACATTTTTTGTTGTATTTTTTTGAGAAATGAACATTATCCATTTTTATATGTTGATTTCCCTTTACTCGTTATTTTTTATAAATATGTGGCATTAGCTTTTATACTAGGCCGGGCTGAAACTATAATTTTTGTTTGATTTTAATTTATCAGAGTGACTAACAGTTGGCTTTTGATATAAAAATAAGATTCCTGACAAAAATAATTGGTGGCCACCAACGTGTGTCCGGCCACCCCTGTTTTTGTAAAAACATCTAATGCCACACTAGCAAAATCAGGAAAATGGCAATATCTCTTCTTCTGAACATGCTAGAGAGATGGTTTGCATACCAAAAGATGCAGAATTTGATTTAAAACAAATTATTAAGAGTGGTATTTTTTCATAAAACCTTTAGTTTTTGAGATATTTTAGAAAAACTAATGTTTTGGGCCCATAGACCCCCTTTCAACTGAATGTCAACACCACAAAACATTCTCAAGCTGCAAATTGACATGTATTAGTGGTTTTCAATCAGCAATCAAAATCAATCAAAATCAGCCATTTTAAATTCATTGAAAATGCTTTTTGACATTCCAAAACGCCAAACATTAAATTATACAATTAACAAATTGTCATTTTGTCATATTTTAGCATGATAAATAATAATCTAGAACTTAAAATATTTTTTAGACACAAAATCTTTCATTAATTTACGTGATCTAATTTTGTTTCTAATAAGACCATCTCTACGCTCATGACCTACAACAGCCAAGGATGCTTCAGTAACAAGCTTGATGTGCCTTTCAACATTCTGACTGTGGCACTCGTGATCCAGTTTCAATGCGGTATTAATGATATCACGCAGTTCATCATTACTGAATTCTTTTAATACAGGTGGAACAGTTTCCCATTGGGACATAGCAGACAGCTTGTGGTATGCAGAAGCTTTGAAATTGATGATTGGCTTTCTAAAGACCCTAACATTCTCATCTATAGCAGGATATTCATCAGTACCACCTTCATGATCCTCTTCATTCTCATCATCACTTTCAATTATTCCACCTGCAAAATCATTGCTACTACCAGATTCATCATCAAAATCCTCTATAACTCCCCTCAGACACAGAACTTTATTGACAGCACACCTCCTCACCTCTTCATCTTCATCAGCCAGCATTCCAACTAAAATATTTTCACCATGAGCAAAATAGCTGTTATTGTTTAATACGTCATAACAAATTTCTCTAATTTTCCTGTCGGAATTTATTTACTCTTTGGATCATATTGAATAGGTTTCTTGACCCATCACTTAGCCTCTTATTAGCCTTGATATTGAACCAACTGTGAAAGTATACTTTGATGATGAATTCTACTATGATTTTGAGGTTCTTACTGAGTTTTTTTTGTGAAACATAAAAGCAAAGAATTCTACAGGCTAAGGTGAGCCATCGAGAGTGATTTAGCAGGCCAACTTCTAAGAGTGCAAGGTCTTCATCCACTTCACCAGTAATAATTGCCCAGCAGATGCAGTATCCATAGTATTGGTCTGTTGATAAATTATTGACCACCTCATTTGGTAGAAGCACAAATGCAGGATAAGGTATAGATTTGAAGTCCACAACATTCCATTCTGACACATCCCCATTGAGCTGAGAACCAATAGGGCCAGAAAATTTGTCTGGACTTTTTGTTGTCCCATCTAAAGTTATGAAGATGTGTCTAAGTGGCAATTCATTTAGATGCAGAAGACAAATATCCCACTGAAGAGGTTGCCCTAAAAACATTTCCAAATATCTGATTGACCCATGCATATGTCCTGTGTTAGTATTTGTCCCATCTGCTTTAACTAAGTTTAATTTGGCCTCAAGTTCTGTCCCTTTAATGATCTTATAAATGCCATGAGCAATGTCAATGCCTTTGCCACTCTCCGGGGTAAAATGGTTGAGGTAGAAATCATCTGAAAATAAATGTAATTAATTTTACAATTAAATAAAAATTAAAAAGGAAGGAATAAAGTTAACTGGACAGTTGTTACTTAAAAAGAAAATTTTTTAAGTAATTGAAATATTACTTTATAGTACAGTAATATAACAGCATAATGCCTATAACTGTATGACAATCATTTCCATTTACCTGGCTCTCCAGTAATGACATAATGTTCCTCTAGGATTGTGGATGTACAGGGTGTCCCGTAAGTCTGGACCCATAGGGCAAAATTAATAAAATTACAAAATAGTCCAAAAATTTATTACATAATCTGTTCAAAGTGTCCGCCGTTGTGTCGCACACATAGTTCAAGACGCAATCTCCACTGCGACAGCACTTTCTGAATCACAGTCGCAGAAATTTCTTGACACGCCTCCACAATGCATGCTTTAAGGTGGAAAATGTTCTGAATTTTGACCTCGTACACTTTGGCTTTCAAGTGGCCCCACAAACTTGAACTCTCTCCTCTCTAGTCAGTGACATGGTTTACCTGCAACATAATAAAAAAATATATTATAAAGCCCTATGGGTCCAGACTTACGGGACACCCTGTATAATACTTTTCATTTACTTTGTTAACAGCAAGTGTAGCATCCTTTCTACCGTCAAAGCCAATGCCAGTCACTTTTTCAAATATCACTTCTTCCTTCTTCCTTTCAGCTCTCAATTTAGCTCTCTCCCTTCTCAACTTGTTTCTGAAAAGTATTTCAAAAATATTGGCCATGCATTACTGCATTAGCATTATACAAATATACAAAATACAAATGTCAGTGTCCTGTTTGAAACTAATTAATATAAATACAAAATAGAAATTTTGACACTAATTAAAAATAATAGTAAATCTGGTGATTTAGAACTTATAGCAGAAGCTAAGAAATGTAATATCTAGAGTGATTAAAAACATACTTATCAATAACATTTTGTATGTTATCTGGGGTGATTACTCCAAAGTCCACCAATGTAGCAGAACCAATAGCCGCTCCTGCTCTATCACTTACTTGATATCTGTTAGGATATTTAAAGTAGATTTACATATATATTGTCAATGAATAATTTATTGGTAATCTTAATCTCTTAGTCACAATGATTTCACTTTAAGCTGTATTAAAAGATTTATCTTTCAGTACTATACCTGTCACATGCTTCAGCTAATGAGCGTAATCTAGTTCTGTTCTGTAATGTTGAGACTTCTGGAACATAGTCTGCATCAAATGAATCATTACAACTGTCGCTATCTGTCAACTCAGGAATGTCCATAGGTTCAGGAGGATGAGGAGGAGGAACTGATTCTTTTGCTTTTTGAAATTGAATAACCCGTGATTTGAATTTTAAGTCAGTGGCTGTTTCTGGGACTTCTTTCAGGGTATAGTAACCATGCCTAGTTGTTTTCTGGTCCTACAAAGTGATTATATTTCATTACACTATAATGTATCTTTTATCTATGTGTCTCTATATGTAAATTGAAATTCTTACAAAAATGAGAAAATACTAAAATATTACTTATCATTAACATCATTAATAGTGTATTATTGATATTACTAACTTATTAAATGCACTTTAAAAATTATAGCAAATTATTAATAATTGATAATATTAGTAACTGATAATTAATTAATATTAATTAATAATTTACAACTTGAAATTCAATCAACAGACCTACCTCATAAAACTGGTAATCAGATTCAGTCATTTTTAGTAAGTGCTTTTTCTCTGTATCTGCCAACAGTTTGTGATCATGTTGATATATGTCAAATAAAATGTTTACAGTTTTCAGAAAATCATTCAGATCTTGATGATATTTAGGTCCCCTTTTCTTTTTGTCATACTTCAGGCGGCGGTTGAATTCCTTTATTTGGGTTTTCAGTCGGCTCTGTATGGCATTTACTGATATTGGATAAACATTATATATGACCCACAATTTATGCAATTCCTCAGAAGTAGCTCTCAGTACAGCATCTGTTTTATAGTCTCCGAAACACAAACACCTTTCAATAACTTGCTTCAACGTAGGCAATTTCCCTAAAGGAAACTGTTCTGCTGGCATAAAACGTACATCACCAAGTACTTTAGCAACTGTTTTCCTTGTAGAAGTCATACTTTATATTGCAAATGTTGAATTCAATGACAAATTGCAGTTGGAAACTTATAACAAAGGCACCTGAAAAAAAACAAGTTTTCAATTTATTACGTTTAAAAAAAAGTTCATGAAGCAGCCCCACCCTCTATTCTTTAATCAAGCATAATGGATGCAAGATAACAAGGAAAAGTCATATCATGTGATCACTATGTCCATGTCAACATCCTTTTAGGGCAATGTTAGTAATCAAAAAGCCAAATCATGCTTATTTTAGAATTTCTTTTGTCACTAAGGTCCGTCGAAAGGGGGGTCTATGGGCCCCAAAAATTAGTTTTTCTAAAATAACTCAAAAACTAAAGGTTTTATGAAAAAGTACCACTCTTAATAATTTGTTCTAAATCAAATTCTGCATCTTTTGGTATGCAAACCATCTCTCTAGCAAGTTCAGAAGAAGAGATATTGCCATTTTCCTGACTTTGCTAGTGCAGCATTAGATGTTTTTACAAAAACGGGGGTGGCCACCAATTATTTTTTTCAGGAATCTTATTTTTATATCAAAAGCCAACTGTTAATGACTCTGATTAATTCTATCTTGAGTTTCAGCCCGGCCTATTTTATACATGCTGTGAACATGTATACTTTTCTGGATGCATTGCAATTCAAACTTTTTCAGGAATTTAATAGGTTTGCCCCAACTTTTGAATGAGACTATTTATGAACAGATTGTAATAAAAGTTCACAGCCATCCGAGCTGGGCACTTCCGCAAACACTTCCGCAAACCGCAAATTCCGCAATTGCGGAAGTATGTTTTTCGTTTGCGGATTTGCGTTTGCGGCAAAGTCATCGCAAATTAGTGAATTTGCGTTGCGGAACTAAGACCGCAAACGCAAATCTTTCCGCAAATCTTTCCGCAAAGAGGCGTACACTTGTAGAGGCTAGAGGGGTTGAGTTGTACAGTGAGTTCAAGTTGTGTACAGTCAGTGTTAACTTAATTTAACTTGTGTAATGTAATGTGTGTACAGTTACTACAGTTACAGTACAGTCTTCTCTAATGTGTCTAAGTCTCAAAATTTATGAAATTCAAATGATTAAATTTATTATTTAATTTATTTACTATTTACTCGCAGGAGGTGTTTTTGTTCAATATAATATATCAATATATGTAGTATTTTTATTTCTTCTACAATAGTGATTTATTGTAATAAATTATTTAGCCTTGTTTTTAATAAAAACAAGGCTAAAACATTAAACATTAAAAAGATATAAAAACTTTTTATACCTCTAATGTTTTGGATACTTTTTATAGTTAAAATTGCGGTTTGCGGAAGTGCCCAGCACTGTAAAAATTGGAAATATGGTTTGCGTTTGCGGCACCAAAAATGGCAAGCAATTTGCGGTTGCGGAAGGTAAGGTTTGAGTTTGCGGATTTGCGATTGCGGAAGTGATTTTGAGTTTGCGGTGCCCAGCTCTGACAGCCATATTATCTATATTGCATTTTCCATCCAGTATGGATTAAATTCTTGACTTCTGAAAACATTTGAACGTTTTTCCCTCAGAATCGAAGAGCTTGAGAGAGACTCAAGACAGGAGAGAGCCGTTTTCGAAGACAAGGAATTGAAACTGAAGAGCACTGTAGGACAACAGACCAAACTCATTGATTTCCTGCAGGTCAAAGTGGAAAATCCACCAACTAAGAAAGCCGTGAGTGTCTGAATAAAGAATGTGTGTAGTCGTGTGAAGTCCTCTGGGTTAGCCACAAAGTTCAGGATTTTCAGCATTCTACCAGAAATAGATCATTCACTACACAGTGTATCATTACATTTATTTAACCCCTGGAGGCCGGTCGACATCATACGATGTTCAGCTATTTCCTGCCTCAATACTACCTATTTATAAGAGGGTTTTTTTTTCCGAAATACATCCTGCCTGGGGGGTCAGCCAGTTATCAATATCCGGGCATCAGAGGTGAAGCAATATATAATTTATCAAATAACAGAAAACCCTGTCTATTATGGTAGTGACGGTAGTCGGACCACCTTTATTTTAATTACAGCAACTCGGTAGCATGACATTGATTCTAATTTTCAGTAATGCTCGATCACTAAATAAAATAAGTTAAATAAAAAGTAAAAAGTTTATAATAATTTAGAAATATTTGATAATTTTTTAAATTTAATTTTTAAAAAAAAATCCACTAGATTAATTTTGGCTTTAATTATAACCGATTTGGGACTTATGGGTCACCCTGTGTGTATATACAAGGACATAGACAAAGGGGGGGCTACGGGGGCTTTAGCCGCCCCCGAAATAAAATCATAGGTTTGATATTTCTATGCATTACTTATGAGCAGTGTTGGGCACTGAAGCGTTAATCCGATAACAGTTAATTAACGAAGTTAACTTTTTTTAACGGACTATTAACGGAAGTTAATTTCCATTTATCGTTATCGGACCAGTTAACTTCCGATAACTCGATATTTAGTCTGTTAAAGTCCGTTAACACGTTAACTGCGAGGAGTCATTCACGGAAGATCACCGCTCCGCGAATGAATTCAAACCGCCATAACTTCAGTCTGCCAATTCCGTCCTCTGACGCAGTGGAACGGCTCTTCTCTCTCGGCAAGGACATCCTGAGGCCCAAGAGGTCAAGACTGGCAGTTGGGCCTAACTTTGAAAAGTTGGTCTTTCTGAAGGGCAACCAGCACATTGTGTCAGTCTTTAATAAATGTGCCTAAAATTTAATTTTACCTTTCAGCTCCCGCCATAATAATTCTCTGGTAAATTAAAATTTAGTTAATGGTTAGTGGTTACAAGGGTTTCAAAACATGTAATCAGTACATTTTTTATTAAAAATAAAAAAAAAAGTTATTAAGCAAAAAAGTTGCAAAACTTGATAAAAATAGTTAAATACCTATTTATTGTTGGATTTTGCATAAATAAACATTTTCTATGGGTTTTAAAGCTTTTTTCCTTGATTTTTTTAAAATGTTAGTAAAGAAATAGTTATCGTTAACGGATTATCGTTAACTTTGTAGTAAAATTATCGGATTATCGTTATCGGAGTTAAAAATTGGGGTTAACGGATTATCGTTATTGAAGTTAACTTTTTGGTTAACGGTGCCCACCACTGCTTATGAGTAAGTACGCCATGCCAAGTACCTTCAGCACATGGTTTAATTATTGTAATATATTTAGGAATGTGTTTTTACTCATTTACACACTTTAATATATATATATATATATATATATATATATATATATATATGGGATGAATTTCACAATTAAATACATGAAATGAATAAATGATACAATCCACAAGGAAAAAAAAATAATTCCAAGGCCTTTCGTGTATTCAGAAGTACATTCCCTGACGAGGTGTACTTCTGAATACACGAAAGGCCTTGGAATAATTTTTCTTTTGACTTGTGTGTGTGTAATCGGGGCTCGAATTGAGTGTGGGGGATGGCATCCTCCTTGTTAACCCAAAATCAAATAACCATCCCGCTTGTTATCTATCGTAAATAAAATACGCTTTAACAACAACCTAATCCCGACTAAAGCACAGAAAGTAAAATAAAATCTATTATTATTTTTTTGTTTATTGAAAGACAATATATTTGTGATTTAAATGGTTTAAAATAAATATTCTATCGTCATATAATGTGTTGTGATTAAGGGAAGGGAACAGGGGGTTGATTGTGATTGATATGGATTAAAATGTTATTTCAAAATATAAGTTCCAAGCGAGGTGTCATAATTTACTTTCATGAAAAAATAGGGAAATCGCTAGAAAAAACTTTTCACAAAACTGATGATTTTGCTGCATGTGTTTCCCTGAAAAATCACCAGAATGTAGCATTATGCAGTTACATTTTTTTAATTTTCACGGGGCATGCCCCCGGACCCCCTTACCCTACCCACCCTCACCACCATCCCCCTCGTTAAAATTTCTCTTCGACCACTATACCTATAGTACGAGTAATATGCATTGAACCTGATTTTACTGCTGCAACTCTCCAGCGGCATAGGCACTTTTCTCACCTCTATTTGTTGTTGGGGGTTAGTAATAGGTTTTAAAGCTTACATAAAAATGAGGTGGAAAAACTGGTAATCGTGTCCGGTTTTAGACCCTTTCGAGAATGTTCGGAGGATCAAAGAGCAAAGAGAACAGCGGGTACATGGTCGGACATCAGTACAGGAAGCTTGAAGATATGCTCGCGAGGGAAAAAGCCCACACGAAGCAATTGTCCGCTCAACTCTCGAAGGCTCACGCCGAGGTTGTGCAATTGAAAGCCCAAGGTGCGTCTCGTCTCGCTCTCTCTTTTTCTTTGTTCTTTTAAAGTCAAATGGATCCTTATTGTATCTAGTTGTTGCTTCGCACATATTTCGTTAATCAGTGTTTTCTCTGTCTGTGGTTGTGATCCGAGATAATTTTTACTTCAGATATTAACAGATTCCTCCGCTAACTTCGGTAGCCACGCCCGAGACATTTCTCTTACAAACTGTTATAGCTACCACATTCCGTGTGCATAAACTCTGTGCCGTTAGGCCAGCTCATTTACTCCCATTATTATCATAATAAATTATGTTAGCCAGTCTCGCTCATTAATCACCCCCACTTAAGTGGATTACCAAACTTTAGCATCGACGCCATCCTGATGCCCGAGAATTATTAGGGCTACACCGTAACTCCGGTGTAACTACGCCCAAATCATCATTGATCTGTATTATGTAATTTGTATTGTTTTCGTACAAAACTATTGATGTAATTTGAAAACTAAGACTAATTATGAAAATATTAATTGATTAGAATGACCTTATTTCAGCAACGGGCAGTGCAGAAGCTCAAAAGCAGAAGAAAGTGTTAGATGACATTTCTAATTCACCGCAACTTCATGAAAATCACCCTAAGGAGAGAATGAGACACAAAATTCCACACAGGTACTGAAATTTGGGTCTTATTCCCCCGTTTCACGCTATAAGTGCCTCGATGGCGAGGAGTTAAAAAAATATATATATACAGTACTGTATATTTAAAAACGAAAAGAGTATTTTATTTTAAATATAATACTGTATTAGGTAGAAAGAAAGCTGAAAAACTTGTTGGAATTTATAGAGGGAGAAACTGGTTTGTGTGTGTGTGTGTGTGTGTGTGTGTGTGTGTGTAAGTGCCAAAATAGAAAGAAACTATTTAACTTTTCCCTCCATATGCATCAGAAATGTGTAATAAATAATAATAAAACTTATTAACTTTCTTTAAGTATTAAATAATTAATTAATGTTTGGACTTAAAATTTATTATTATCGACGTCGAACAAGATTTGTATGTGGGTCGCAACTATTGTTGGAATAGTTACTGTAAGCGAGTTTCACAACCAAGTTAAAAGCTCAATTATAGTTACTAGTTAACTAAGTTTTATTTTGGGGTTCGTAATTAAGTTTTTCTCGTAACCTAGTCTTTAACTTAGTACAAAACTTAGTAAGTTTTGTACTAAGTAATAAAGTGGCATTATCGGTGCGCGTGCTGACAATTCAGATACGTGAGTCTTAAAACGAACATTTGAAATATATTTTGACATTTGTTCGCAGAAAAGTATGGTACCTTCGTATTTGGCCGTCATGGCGCATTTATCTTGTTTTAAAACCCAAAAATTGGAAAATGTTTGTTTTGCCGTGAGAAAGGTGTTTTTTCACAGGCTGTTATCACCACTGTTGGACGGAAATGCCGAACTGTGCTGAAATTGTTTGAATTAGAATGCATTATGAAGTAAATAGAAGAAAATACATCAGACTTTTTTTGTGGCGTTTCTAATTTCATTTACCTCCGATCTAATAATAGTGACATGTATCTTCTGTCGCTTAGAAGTCATTCACAAATTACGCAAGTAATTGGGGAGGTAAAAATACTTGGTTGGGGAAGTAATTTATGGATGACTTCTTAGTGATACAGCCGTAACAGTTTTAAGTTTTGTGATTAACTAGTAACTATGTTTTTTAAAAACTTAGTTACCGTCCCCCGAAAAAACAAGACCACATACCCACTTAACACTGCATTGATTGGTATCTCACTTGAGTGCAATCTAATTTATTATTATTATTAAATTGGGTTGAGGGGTTAATACTACCATTGCCTAATTGACAATTTTTGGTTTCAGGTGGCAGTCCTATTTAGTAATGAGAGCGGGTAGATGTACCGGGTGTTTGGGTAGCATTCCTTTCTCACAGAATGCGGTTAAATGCCAAGAATGTAGTTTGCTCGCGCACACGAAGGTAATGTCAGTCTTAGTTTTATTTACATTTCTTGTTTTTCACACGTCATTTTGTTTCCGCACAAGATGGGAAGAATATTCTGTTATTTTAATCAAAGGGCACCCTATATGACATTGTATGAAGGACGGTGTAGTTATTTCCCAGCCAAATTATTTTGGGGGCATTACTGGATTGCGTTTCTCTCTTCGTTCGTGCCATAACTTATGAGTCATTCAACTTAAATTGCTGAAATTTCATACACGTGTATCGTCACAAGACGGTGTGTCTCGAGCAAGATCACAAATGCAAGTGGGGGAATTGATGTTTTTCTGACAGTTCTTGTTTTGTTTTTATCGAGTATGGTAAAATGTTTTATCAGTGTTTTGGGAGACTGCTACAATGTTATGTATATTCCTCAGTTTGTTTCCTTTGTTTTATTATTTTCCTATGTTGGATCATTTTCCTTGGACTTAATTTGAAGTCTAATTTTCCAAGTCTGTATTTCTTTACTTTAATATATTTTTTTCCAAATAGTGTTCAAAAAATATAGCGAACACCTGTGGCTTGCCAGTAGCCTTTGCTCATCATTACACCCAATCTCAGGCAAGCTCCTCTGCCGATCAAAGCTCTTCTCATGAAAGAGAGAGTGCCATGAAGGGATGGATCAAAGTTCCCAGGTACCTTTCACACATTTTTGTTATATTTTCGATAAGTTACACGCGAAATAAAGTTAAAAATGTTACGGCTATTGTGTACTTTAAGCAAAAATGTTTTGCTTTTCAATAAAATTTTCATGCGCATTACAGCAAGTTTTATATAACATAATCCTGAATCTGAATATCCCATTAGGTCAGTAAGGTTAAGCGGCATTGGATCTGTCTAGTAGTTGGATGGGTGACCGTCCTCCGCGTTCAGATGCTGTAGCGATCCGTGGTTCGGATTCTACGTGACGCTATTATTTCCCTCCGTCAGACGACCTATACCATTGCGAAGGAGATTAAGCAATCCCAATCGTTGATGGTGGTGGTGGTGAACAACTCTTGACAGCAGTCATTTCTTCAGTCTTTTATTTTATTTCGCAGATCGGGAAAAGCAAATTGGGAGAAGCGTTTTGCCGTTCTTACGAATAACGAGTTGAGGCTGTATGACCAAGAACCGGCTTCTTCTTTAAAACCGGTTAAAACCGTTAATTTAGACAACAAAAACTCTAAAATCGTCGTTCTTCATTCTGTGGCCATGTCAGAATTACCTAATACTAATGCATCAGACTTTCCATACATACTGAAGGTATGGCATTTATAGATATTGAAGATAAAGGAAAGCAAGGAATATATATATATATATAATAGTGGTGGACCGGATATCCGCGTCATTTTTAGCATCCGCATCCGCACTTCTGACTGCGGATATTACCTCTAATAAATTATGCAATTTACAATTAAATTAGCCTATAAAGTAGCTTATAAGGCCCAGTTATGCACATTTCATGTAGTAAAGTATTAATTATTAATGAACAAACAAATATATAAACCTCAAAATATAAATAGCTGGTAACACAGAAAATTGAATGAAACTTTTCATTGAATTTTCTGTGGCTGAAACTCTTGATAAAGTTATTTTTTATCATAATGAAAACATTAATATTAATTTTAACTCTTATGCATTGCCTGCCATAATAGTAATATCACGAAATTTGAAAAATTGTCATATATTCATAATTCTATATTATATTGATAGATTAACTAAATATCTGCATCCGCGGATATTGAAATAAAAAATCCGCATCCGCAGATGTTGAAAAACTGACATCTGGTCCACCACTAAATTATATATATATATATATATATTAATGGTCTTCCTATGAAAGGAACGAAACTTGGTTCCTGATTGGACAATTAATAATTTTTAACTAAACGTTTAAAATTAAGAGTGGTTACGTTGCTTTGTTAGGTGCATGATAAACATGATTATTAAACATTATTTCATTAATCCGCTATTTTGGTATTAAGATTGGAAAGTAAAGTAAAGTAAAGTTTAAGAGTATTTTAATATATACAGTGCGTTCGAAAAGTCTCTCTGCATCAACCAACACTTTAAAAAAAGTGTTGACAACAAGTGTAGACGAGTTGCTCTGTGCCTGCAAAATAGTGGAAAACACTTTCAACACATGGTGTAAAATCAAAAGGTTATGTAATAAAATCACTAAATCATGCTTGAATGAAAACATTGTAGTTTTTCAATTTCCTACGCGTTTAACATAGCACTGGGGAGACTTTTCGAAAGCACTGTGTGTGTGTGTGTGTATATATATATATATATATATATATATATATATATATATACACATATATATATATATATATACACATATACATATACAGGGTGTCCCATAAGTCCGGCATCATAGGAGAAATTCATATTTTTCTTATGCTCGGGATGCCAATTTCCCGTCCACCATTCTGTTCAGTGACGAGGCTGTTTTTTATGGAAATGGTGAGGTAAATCGACAGAACACCCGCTACTGGTCTCAAAACAACCCTCACTGGTATACCTCTTCAAAGGAACAAGGTGCATCTCGGGTGATGGTATGGTGTGGCATTTGGAAGGATCGCATCATAGGCCCCCTCTTTTTCGATGAACATGTCACTGGAGGCACCTACCTACCTATGATCAAGGAAGAAGCATTTCCCAGTGTCTTGAACGAAGAAGGAAATTTCCCAACATGGTTCCAGCAAGACGGCGCTCCTGCACATTACAGCACCCAAGTAAGGGAATACCTGTACCAACAATTCCCTGGTCATTGGATAGGACGTCGAGGGCCTGTGGAATTGCCAGCTAGAAGCCCGGATCTCACGCCACTAGATTTTTATCTCTGGGCCACTTGAAAGCGCTGGTATACGCAGAGAAAATTAGGAGTGTTGAACATTTGCGGCGGCGCATTATTGGGGCATGTAACACCATTACTCCTGACATCATTCACCGTGTGCTTGCTGACTGGGTATCACGTCTGAATTTGTGTTGAAAACAATGGTGGACATATTGAGCACGTTCTGTAAATAAAAGCTTTTGTTTTGCCTTTGTTTATTTTTCCTATAATGCCGGACTTATGGGACACCCGTGTGTGTGTATATATATATATATATATATATGTATATATATATATATATATATATATATATATATATATATATATATATATAATATATATATATATATATATATTAGGGTGGCCCTATTTTTCAACTTTTGAAATTACTTGCTCCCAACCCCTAATCTTCTTCCAATATATAAAAAGTGCTCTGCAAAATTTCAGCTCAATTGGGCTATATTAAGGTGGCCCCCAAAGGCCCTAAAGTTTCAAAATTCACCGATAATTGGTATTTCTAATGTAAAACCTTTATAATTCATTTGCAAACTTTGTTTGGGAAAATAATCACAAAGCATAATCGAAAGTGAATTTTATTTACAACAAATTTTGTTCATACCATTATTTATAATTAATACCATTAATACCATTATTTTAAAATGGCAATAATAACATATTGACAACGATGTAATAAGTTACCAGATTTCACTGCTTCATTAGGCCAGTTTGGTAGCATCTGGGTACTTTTTTCTGTGTTCACCGACAATCTGCACAATGTATTGCTTTACTTTTTCGTCCTTGGTTAGAATGTTCTGATATTCTTGTATTAGTTTCACTCCTCTCTCAGCTACGTCGTTAACCACTACAATGCTTTTCAATATCTCCAACCCCACGTTGGAAGTTGGCATCATCTTTCCATGTAGATGGGCAGTTTTAAGAAAATTTGTATTTATTGAAAATCTTGAGAAACATGTTTTCGATTCAGCTGAAATGAAGTCCGAGAATTCTTTTTCTTTTAAACGGTTGAGATCTTCACTGTTAACAATGTATCGTTTTATTCGGTTTTCTACATCGCTGTCTTCTGTAGTCATCATTATAGTAGCCATTTTTTGCTTAATGTCTAGTGGGACTTCATCATCAAAGAATGCGAATGCCGCAGTTTCTGTTGACAAATACCATAAATGGTTGGCGAATTTTTTCACGGCAGCACTACTAATTTCTGGATCTACTTCCTTATACTCGATTAATTTCAGTAAAAAATTGTAATCGAGATACGGAGCTTTCACAGCCAATGGTGCTAGGAACCAAGCTCGTAAATAGAGTCGGATAAGGAAAATGCATATTCTTCTGATTGAATCGTTCTCTTTTTTGGTCAGTTTAAATTGATCTTGGAATAAATATATTTTAAAGGCATAAATAGCCTTTGCCATCCACCGAGCATGGCTCACAGCTCCAGGAATACGAAATGAGACTCCTCGTCGGGGGCCACCGCCGAGGAAGATCACGGCCAATTCTAATAATTCGCGATAATCATCTCTATGCTGTTTCTGGCGTAACTGTTCTTGTAGAAATTCCAGCATACTGACACGGACATCTTCGGTGACATCTTCTATCCCACTACGGTTATTTTTTATTGTCTATGGCCGACCACGTTTCCCTAAATCTTTTAAACAAAATCACATCTGGTCCAGAACTTGCACCCATTACTGCATCAAAACTACCTCTCAAGACTAATTCGAGGATGTGATGTCTACACGGAAGGTAGAGTAAATCACGATCAAACATTTCTCAAGATTTGTACAGGCACCATTTATTCGACCGGTGTTGCTTGCAGTTGTATCGAAACACAACGCCTGTATTTTTTCTTCTATGCCCCATTTTTCCACTGCTTGGTAAACGGCTACAGCTTGATCTTCTCCTTTAGATGTTGGAATTTCAGGTATACCTAATAATTGTTCTCTGCCGTGAAAAAGTAACAATTATTGCTAGTCTATCAACCTTTTCCACGCCACATAAAGCTGGAAGTAGCTTGCCATCCCAGTGTAACACCAAAGCGTTGCAATCCGCTAGATTAAAATTTCCTTTAATTTCTGCTTGCCTCTGTTCCCTCAGTTTTTTCCGTCGACGTTGAAACGAAGTGCGATTAATAATTAAGCTTTTAGTATTACAGTTGAAAGCTTCTGCTGCAGCCATTAAAAGATGAACCGCATTTCGGTCGCTGATTTTGCATCTGTCTAATGCTTCAGACAGATGTGGAGTGAAAAAATCTAGTGTACCTCTCGTACCCGAAGTACTTGGTTCACTCACTCTCATTGTATCACTTGAGCCTGGTTGTGTATCTTCAGCTGGATCATTAGAATGCTGGCTGTCTTCTTCATCTTCACTATCACTGCTTGACAATGATGGTAGGTGAACCATGACGTTTCGTTCCATTTCCTCGTAAGTTCTCTTCTTCTCTCTGTTTCCTTTTCTATGCGTTCCTGGTTTTTTCTTCACTCGCTTTAAATTTGCGATCAATGCCAGCCATGGAACCTGGTCGTCCTTTCTTACGCTGCAATAGTAAATATTGCTTATCCTCTTCGTTCTTAACGATGTTTAACGCATTCTCATGGGCAACATCAAATAAATCATCTAATTTATCGAGGAATTTCGCTCGTTTATTCGTTTCCACATCTGATTCTCTACTCAACCTCTTCTGTAAATCTCCCCATTCTTTATGCAGTGATTTAACTTTTTCAATGCAATGATCAGTTCGTTTTGTGGGAATTCGTGCCTTTTCCCAAAAAACTAGAACTTCTTTTACAACTAAGGTCGCACTTGCTTTGATGGATAATTTAACTACACGTAAATTGAAGAAAAGAACACTGAGTACTTGCCGATTTGAAGGTAGTTTCGCTCCTACAATTTGGTTTATGTTTCCGATGAGACTGCATTCGTAATCTTTCCGTAAACAGCGCGGAGGTTTTGAAGTGGACTTTAATGATGATGCCATTAATTATATCACAACGTGAAATAACATTAATAGATATTCACTAAATGAAAGAGCGTACAGCAAAATAACCCGGAGCGAACTTAGAAAACTGCCTTACTGGCTCGAAGACTCGAACTGAAATGACTGAGCAGTGTTGAGGGACGCCGCTTATATAGGCCGCAGGCGCAGAACTTTCTAGAACCTTCCAGAAGCGGTTTTTTTACGCACTTATGATACTTTTCAATTTCCGTGAATATCTCGTCCAATTTTGGTTTTAAGTAAATAATGGTTATAACTAAATTTATTGTAAATTGAATTCTCTTTCGATCATATTCTATATTTCTTTCGAAATAAAACACTGTAAAGAAGATAAAACGGTTTTATATGAAAAAATATCAATATTGTTAAAATCTGAAACTTTAGGGCCTTTGGGGGCCATCTTAATATTGTCTGATTGAGCTGAAATTTTACACACAGCATTTTTACATGGATTAGAACAACTTTGGAGGTTGGGAGATGAAAAATATTCATTTCAGAAAATCACATACAACTAAGGGCCACCCTAATATATATATATATATATATATATATATATATATATATACAGGGTGGGCGGAAAGTAGCTCCCTATTTGGATTGGTAAAAAAATACGTATATTATCCATTTATTTCAGAAGAAATAATATGAAAAGGTAGGCATACATGGTAGGTTTTCTCTAAAATTCAATGTGGGCTCCAATCTTTCCACCAGCTTCTGGAGCCGCCCAGGAATGGCGTCCACTGACTTTAGCAGGAACTCCGGCGGGATGGAGGACATGACTTCCCGAATTCGGTCCTCCAGTTCTTCCAATGTCCTCGGTTTTAGTGCGGTAGACTTCTTCCTTTACCCACCCCCAAAGAAAGAAGTCGCACCCTGTCAAGTCGGGGCTCCTGGCTGGCCATTGATGTGGACCACGACGACCCATCCAACGCCCAGGGAAGTGGGCATCCAGCCACTCACGGACAACAAGAGCGAAGTGCGGAGGGGCGCCATCTTGCATAAATATCAGACCGTGCGACTTCTTTCTTTGGGGTGGGTAAAGGAAGAAGTCTACCGCACCAAACCGAGGACATTGGAAGAACTGGAGGACCGAATTCGGGAAGTCATGTCCTCCATCCCGCCGGAGTTCCTGCTAAAGTCAGTGGACGCCATTCCTGGCGGCTCCAGAAGCTGGTGGAAAGAGTTGGAGCCCACATTGAATTTTAGAGAAAACCTACCATGTATGCCTACCTTTTCATATTATTTCTTCTGAAATAAATGGATAATATACGTATTTTTTTACCAATCCAAAATAGGGAGCTACTTTCCGCCCACCCTGTATATATATATATATATAATATTAGTGTTATATTCCCATATGAAAAGGAAGGCAAGGAATTTTCCTTCATAAAATTCTTCCACTATTCTATGTTGGAGTTTGTTTATAAGGAATTGCTGTGTCTTGCCACATTGCAACGCCATTCCCCCTTAGATCAGCCGATGATGGATTTGTTCGGTACACTCGCGTTCAGATGATGTAGCGCCCTGTGGTTCGGATCACGGGTTAGACTAGGTCTCTTCCATCACACGACTACTTCCGTTACAAAGGAGATTAAACAACTCCAGACATTATTACTTATAAGTGATGGATAAACTGTTTTTCTTCCTAAATTACAAAGCATTCCGAACCCCATTCCCCCTCCCCTTAAAATCTAAAATTTTCTTTTTAAGGTTGTTTTTTCTAAATTTTGAAAGATCGATCTGAGAGAAATCGGGAGCTCAGAGGAGGTTACGAGACCGGTCTATCTGATGACGTCATCGTTCGAAGAGAAGCAATCCTGGATTTCGGCGCTCGAAGAAGTGGTCCAAGAACGCGTAAGTGACTTAGTTTAGGGGTGGGAAATTATTTCGATAGGGCCAATTAAAATGCTTGGGCTGAGTTTGTAAATAATTACGGCTTAAGATAGCACTCGCCTAGTAATTAATATTACTAATATATCGGGTCATCCCATAAGTAATGTCGTTTTTTAGATCGGAATTTGAAGAACAAAAAAAACTCGAACTGAAACTCTTTAATCTAGTATATATTTTCCATCGGAATCAATGACACTCTGCCAACGTCCAACAAGCTTTTCAATGCCATGTTTATAAAATTCAAGCGGTTTTGAGGCAAAAAACGTACAAAGACTGGTGTGCAGGTCATCTAAAGAAGTATACTGTTTCTCGTCAAGATAGTTTTGCAGACTCCTGAAGAGATGATAATCTGAAGGCGCAAGGTCTGGAGGATGTGGAAGTTTTTCCCACCCAAGCTCCTCAATTTTTGCAGAAGTGATCCGAGCTGTATGAGGACGTGCGTTGTCGTGGTGGAACACGATTCCTTTCCGATTAACCGAAGGAGGTCTCTCTTCTTTTAGTGCAGTGTTCAGTCGATCCAGTTGTTGACAGTAGACTTGAGCGGTGATTGTTTGGTTGTGTGGTAAGGTTTCAAAGTGTATTACACCACCTTTATCCCACCAAACACTAAGCAACACCTTCCGAGGGTGAAGATTTGGTTTTGGCTGTGGTGTCGCTGGTTCTCCGGCACAAACCCACCGTCGACGGCGCTTAACATTCTGGTACAGTATCCACTTTTCATCACCAGTCACTAAACGGTGCAAAAACGGATCTTGGAGTTCACGGGAATGAAGAGCTGTGCTAATGTTTACCCGCACCCTCAGATTGTCGACCGACAATTCATGTGCACCCATTTTCCTAACTTAGGCACTTTCCCGAGTTGTTGCAAATGTCGATGGATGGTGGACGGGGATGAATTGAGTGTCTGGGCCAATTCTTCGACAGTTGTTGAACAGTCTTCTTCAAGTGCGGCTAACAGCAGGTCATCATCAAACTCAGCAGGGCGTTCAGAGCGTGCTGCATCTGTCAAACAGCAGTCACCATTCCTAAACTTTTGAAACCATCTTTGACATTTCCTCACATGCAGAATATCGTTGCCATAAACGTCCTGAATGTTTCGCGTTGCTTCAGTAGCACTATTCCCTTTTTTGAACAAGTAAAGCATTATATGCCTGATATGCTCTTCTGATACCGCCATGTTTATGAGGGGTTCACATAAAGCAAAACACACTTCACTGGTCAAGGTCTGTAAAGTATGTAGCGAAACACGATAGATCTCCTCTTGATATAACCTTCGGAAAATTTATGCTTGAACCTAGTAGAACTAGTTTAAACTTAATCTATCGTAAAAAACGACATTACTTATGGGATGACCTGATATATACTGTATATACACAGGGTGTCTTAGAAGTCGTGCACCATAGGCTTTATTCAGATTTACGAGGTTTACGAGTCGAAATGGTTTATAAGTGATGTTTAATTACAATATATGTTCGAATAATAAATCTTAAAATAATTAAATTGAATGAAGCTACATTAGCCAATGATGTCTCAGAAGTCGTCGCGCTTCATTAAATTTAATTATTTTAAGATAGCCTTTTGATTAACTGTACATACTATTAATTTTATTATTCGATCATTATCGAACATATGAGGGGTCGCACGTCTTAAGGTACCTAAACGCCACCACAGGCGAAAACATGTTTTTGATGGATATCACTATTTTCACCCTTCCTCTATCGCGTGGTTTGGGTTATAATGACCTTACGACACTAGAAGTATAGTTGAAAACCTTATGAAGCGAATTACTTTTTTCACCTCTATCGCCAGCCAAAAGTTCACCCAAAGTTCGGCATCATAAGAAAATAAAAAAAATAAATATAAAATATGAAAATCTATTCCAAAAACTCAACATCTTCATTAGCATACTTAGAACTCTAATTTAGCCAAAAATGGACGTTCTAGTTCAATTAATAACAGATACTATTGCGAGAATATTGCTGAACTTTGGAGGCGATTTGTGGCGAATTTTAAGTTTGGCGCTTAGGTACCTTAAGACGCGGGACCCCTCATATATTGTAATTAAACATTACTTATAAACCATTTCGACTCGTAAACTTTGTAAATCTGAATAAAGCCTATGGTGCACGACTCCTGAGACACCATATATATATATATATAAGTTTTAAAACTTTTCGTTATTGGTCAACAGTGTGTGAAAAATCTCCCCCCCCCCCCAAATAATATTTAATTTACATTATTTATTGAATTTTAAACAATTTGTTAAATTTAAAATTATAGGGCACTAATCTGTCAAAATCAGTTGCATAGCAATGGCTTAAGATTTAAGTTGTTAGTGGGACGAATGAAAGCGCTTATAAGCCTTGAGTAATCTGGCTACAGTTCTGTTGTTGCGATGCGGATTACCAAACCAAGATGGTCATCAGTCATCACCGATCGATATTTTTAATTTTAAGATGGAAAATGTCATAATCAGGACACCTTGCCATATGCTTAAAATTTCCCAGTATTTGCCTATTTTCTCTCAAATTTCCCTAAAGCTTAAAGTTTGCATTATAATAATTGCACGTCGACATTTTGTCGCATGACAGCTTGCGGGCCGTTTTATTAATTCTGTCGACACCGCAGGCCGGATTAAATCTCGTGAAGGGCCGTATTTTGCCCGCACCTGCTTTAAATAGAACTTCGTGGTTAGAAAATTTTAAAATTCCTCAAATGTTTTACTTTTCTCTACATTGAGAAATTACTCGCGCGTAATTATTGATAGAGAGAGATGGATGGAGATATAATTAAGTCTTTGTTTTACTAGGGTGTCGAAGCACGAGGGACGGATAATGACTTATCGCGAGGAACTGTGGAAATGGAGACTATAATTGCCTTAAATTCAGTCACGCCTCTCGATGTCAACACTGTCGTATTTCTCAATGATAAAGTGAGTATCCGACCCTCTATATACTGGTCACTGATGCTGCTAGCCGTTCGTACCTGACTGGGTGTATGGGCAGAGCTGTGCTTCGTGAAAAATGGCGAAACCTTCTTGAAAAGGTAACATCCAAGAAGCTCATTTCCCCAAGGGTCACCAAGAGCTGAAACGGAGTAAGTGATCAACTTAACTCCGCCCGTTGCCAGCGTTTTGGGGCGAACCAACGCCACACCGCTCGGAGTGCGCAACCTTAACCACTGAGTTACCAGTCGCCTACCTTCCATCTATGACTTTATTTATTAACACGTACGCTATGAACACTGATTATATACAGGGTGTCCGAGAATTATCTGTACAATTTTTGGCTGTTATTAAAAGTCAACCATGAAGTGTAGAAATTCCAGTGTTGTCCATTTTACAGAGAATCTCATTAAGTTTTTTCTGATACCAAGTTTTGACAAGTTTTTTAGAAATTCCAGTGTGTCCGAAAATTATCTGTACAATTTAGTCTTTTAATAAAATTCTTGATAACACACGTAAAATTCTTAAACAAGATTATTTAGAATCTGTATTTTCAAAAGTTTCTTTTATTAAAGTAACGTTGTTACAAACATTCGATATGTGCACCATCAGTGATTCGCAAAACATCCAATCGATACTCCAAATGTTGCCATGTACGCTGCAGCATATCCACATCAATTCGCTCAATAGCAGCTGTGATTCTTGCTTTTAAATCATCAATGTCTGTCACCCGCGTATTGTACACAAGATCTTTGACGAATCCCCAAAGAAAGAAATCACAGGGTGTGATGTCGGGAGATCTAGCCGGCCAATGAATTGCACCTCCACGGCCAATCCACCTGTTTGGGAATGTCTCATTCAGGGACTTACGGACGATCAAGGCCCAATGTGGCGGTGCGTCATCTTGCTGAAAAATGATGCGTGGATGCAGTGCTTCCAATTGCGGATAGACAAAGTGTTGCAACATGTCCAGGTAGGTATTGGAGGTCACTGTTGATTCACCGAAGAAAAATGGTCCAATCACGCGATCATGTAACAGGCCACACCACACATTAACTTTAGGACTGTCTCTGATGTGCTCTTCTATGCAATGTGGATTTTGTGACCCCCATATGCGCACATTTTGTTTGTTTACCTTGCCTGAAACATGAAAAGTTGCCTCGTCCGAAAACATGATTCTTGCCAAGAACGCATTGTCCTGGTCGACTCTGTCAAGCAGAGTCATTGCAAATTCCTTACGGGAGACCTTATCTTCTTGCGTAATCTGTTGCAAGATTTGCAACTTGTAAGGATGCAACTTCAAACGTTTACGCAAGACATCATGCACTGTCGAACGAGGTATCTGTAACTCTCGTGATGCAATTCTTGTCGACTTGCGTGGACTGCGAACAAAAGCCTCTCGAATGCGCTCGACATTTTCAAAAGACATTCGAGGCCGCCCTGCTCCTTTCTTATGCTCTACACTTCCAGTTTCCTTAAACCTTTTATACCAAGCTCGTATGGTTACTCTTGATGGAGGGTTTCTGTTGTAATTAGTTCTAAACCTTCGTTGAACTTGTGTATCTGATTTTGTTTCGATAAACCATTCAACACACTGTGCTTTCTCCTGTGGATTCATTAAGGATGAGGGGTGTGTATGAATATCTGAAAAAGAAAAACTTGTCAAAACTTGTTATCAGAAAAAACTTAATGAGTTTCTCTGTAAAATGGGACAACACTGGAATTTCTACACTTCATGGTTGACTTTTAATAACAGCCAAAAATTGTACAGATAATTCTCGGACACCCTGTATATAGAGAGAGAATGTGAGTAAAAAATATATTAATTTAAAATTGGAAATTGCAATGCAACTTCTGATTAACATGCATCGTTCAGAGAAATCAAATATTTAGAAAGTTTACTTAACTTTCGACACGGTAAAGCCAATAAATTAATGTTAAATGGTAATCGGTCGCTGTACTTCCAATCGGGTTAAAAGGGTTCTTTACCCTAATATTACTTCATTTTAAAAATTTTGGCTTAATTCAATGTTGATTAAGGTTTACTTTTTTCTCTCTCCAGACGGCGGTTGTAGGCGCTGTCGAAGGTTTGCTTTCCTTTAGTAAGGACGAGAGCGGCCAGTTGAAGTTCAGAGCCAGAATCGAAGGAATTAGTTCAGTCTACGAAATAGTTCTGGTCAAGTCCGTCGGAGTTGCCGTATTTATAGGAGGTATTCGTTGTGTACAGTACTTAAATATTCGTAGTACACTGGTAGTCATATATAAACTTCTATACAGTTTTCTGGGTAGCGTTATAGTTTAAACGCTAGCCTCTGATTTTTATAAATGTAATAACTGAAGTATTGATAAGTGTTATGATAGTTAAGAGTTACCAAACGTCTTTCTGCCAGGTAAAGACAACTACATCTACCATACTAACTTAGAGCTACTGAATGTGGCCGCAGAAGCTTCACAAATGGCGAAACCAAGCATCGACTCCGTGAGTGTTGATCCCAAAATCAGTTGTCATTTGATATCTGCCAGTCGGCACGCGAAGAGAGTGTTCATGTGCGCTGCAGCGTCAAATAGGATCAGGTAAAAATTCGTTAAATTTAGAAGGGAACAGTCAAAGTGGTGAGAATTGTTTATAATAAACTTATTAAATTTTGTAATAATTTCTTCCCAGTATCTTCGTTTGGAGTAACGAAAATCAAACTTTCGAAGTGTGTCGTCAGTACAGCACACAGGAACCTTGCAGTTGCTTTCAGTTCACTCCAAGCTCCCTGATTGTTGGTGCAGAACGCTTTTACAAAATCAATCTCAAAAACTTTTCAATTGAAGGTAAAGCTTGCTTAATTTTAATTTACGGGTATAATACTCTTTACACAAATGGCAAATGTTATGACGTAAAGGGCTCTATTCATTATTTGGAGGTGTTATAAGAGTAATAATTTATGTTCTAAGAGAGAATCATTTATATAAGTCAGTTACACTGATGCAAGAATATATCTGTATATACAGGGTCTGTCAAAAAAAACTTAGCCAAATTCAAACCTTTATTAAAACAAAACCATTTATCTAATTAAGTTGAATTTTTACACAATAAAGTATAGGTAATCACCTATTATCCTTTAAATTTTTATGACGATATCTTCAGAATTGTTCATTTTATTAATTAACTAAAAAGTGAGATTCTCCTACTTAACATTAAAAAAAATTTTTTACGATATACTGTAGATAATTTTTAGTTTAATAAAATTAAAAGAATGTTCAATATGATTCCCTTGCATTTCTATCACTTTTTTTAATCTTGGTCTGAATTCGTCTATTGCTCGATTTATTTGCTCTTGGGGGAGCTCTGCCCATTTTGCGATAATCAACTCACGCAAATGATTGACATCCCTTATTCTGTTCCTATACACTCTCTGCCAAGTTTTCCCATATTCCGTAGTCTACAGGGTTTAGGTCAGGGCTGTTAGGTGGCCAATTATTCGGTTCCAAAAATTCAGGCACATTCTTTTTCAAATATTCGATGGTTGTTTTGGCAGTATGTGATGTTGCACCATCTTGTTGAAAAATAAAGTAACCTTGACTAGCCAAGTTTCTCATTTCTCGAAGCATTTTCTCAAGCAGGGTATTTGAATAATATTGAGCATTAATTTTCACTCCTGGCTCAATAAAAAATATTGAAGTTTTTCCCAACTTGGACACTCCAACAGAAACCATGATGCTAGAAGAAGAGTGACTCTTTGTTGCGTACAGTCTTTCATCTTGGATTTCATTTTTCTTCGCAACAGAATAAATCCGGTCATTCTGCGAGTTTCTTGGTGGCTCTACCGTAAAACGTTTTTCATCCGTAAAAAATGTCTTGGAAAGTTTATCTTCAGTTATTACTTACTTACTTCGTAGCCCCCGGGTTCTCTTATGCGAACCCGGCGGCGCTCAGGTATCCCGCGACCACCGTGGGACGGGTCCATAGGTCTCGTAGAGAGGTAATGTTGGAGTTGTGTCTTTGTTGAGAGAGAGTGTGGCAGTGTAAGAGTAGGTGTTCTGTGTCCTCAGGGTGGAGGTGTCAGCTAGGTGGAGTCTGTGTCTGTATTGTTGGAGGGAGGGGTGGTGGCCTGAACGGAGCCTGGCCAGAGTAACTCTTGTCTTCCTTGGGAGGGTTTGTTCGCTCTGATGGACTACAGGGGGAGTATCGTGGAGGACAGTGTTGTGTGGTTGGTCGAGTAGGTATTTCCGGGTGAATTCTGTGTGGAGATGTTTAATGGGGTTGATGTTTAGGGGAGGGGGGGGGGGGATATTGTTCAGTAGCTGTGAATAGTGAGCAGCAGGAGTACGTTTTTTGTTGCGGGGTGGGGGATTGTGTAATGAGATGGTGACGGGGTGGTCTGGGGCCAGTGCTCTGGAGAAGAATTGAGTCCTGTCATGTTCATGTGGTGTTCGATGGGGAGTATTTTCGTATCTGCATGTAGATGTGGGATGGTGTGGTTCGGAGGCAGCCAGTAATGCTTCTGGACCTCTGTTTTGTGTGGTCTGTATCTTTTTCTGGTTTGTGTGGGAGATGGACGGGGACCAGGCGGGGGCGGCGTAAGTTAGGGTAGTACGTACAAACTGTTTGTATAGGATACTGAGGGATTCCTTCTGTTGACCGAATGTTGTGGAGGTGAGTGTTCTGAGAGCGTTGAGTTTTTTTGTTGCTTTGGAGCAAATGTTTGATATGTGAGGGGAAAAGGACATGTGTGTGTCTAGGGTGAGGCCAAGGATTGTTGGGGTTTTGTTTATACGTAAAATACGTTTGGATTTCTCAACTCTTTTCTGACAGTTTACTTCTGACAATCTTTGTCCATGCACTCTTTTAAATGGTTTAAATTGCAGATCAGATTTAATAATCCTCCTTACGCTTGATTCTGATATTTCTAGTTCTTTTGATATTTGACAGGTGTCATGTGGCTACCAGGTCGATCCTCTTGACTAAGGATACGTTCCTCCACTTTCTGAATATTTTCATCTACTCTAACTGATTTTGGTCGCCCACTACCAACCTTCCTTTCAATGCTTCCTGTTTCATCGATAGTTCTCAATAAGTAATCTAAACCTGATCTAGTCCATCCTTTATAATCGAATTCAGAAAGTAATTTCCTTGCACTATAACCTTTTTCAACTCTATAATGCTTTATAATTATTTTATCTTCATGTGAGAATGGCATATTTAGAGGTATTCACGAAAAATTTTAAATCTAAACAAATTCTGAAAAAGAGAAAAAAGAAGATAATTATTACATAATGAGAAAAACTGAAATTTTCGCAATCTGTAGAAATAACCGCATAACTCCTAAAATATTTAAAATAAAGTTATAAAATTATCACAGATTATTTATGAGCCTTCTATTTATTTAGTGTAAAAAAATATTTGAAATCTCTCTCAAATTGTGCATTTTATAGAGATTTCAAATTGGCTTAGTTTTTTTGACAGACCCTGTATATATATTGGGCAATTAATAGGTTTTGAAATTTATTGAGTAGAGTATGCTTTGAAAGTAAAGAAATATATTTCTCATACAATAAATAAAATTATCAAACTCCAGTTATACAATATTTGATATTTTGTGTGACTTTTCTTTCAAAATCCCACTTTAGCTTTGCGCAGAAAATGTTCTTATTTTTGTTGAGTGTCCTGTGAAATATTCATAGATCAAGAAATGCATTCCAAGTTTCGTCTGTAGATGTTGGTTTTAATTGTTTTCTCTGTTTAAATAATCCCATACTGATTCTGTAATTTTGAGGTCGGAACTTTGTGGAGGCCACTTAATAATGTTCAGAAGTCCACTTTCCTTCTTTTATTGGCCGTATGTTTTGAATTATTATCAGGCTGGAACTGGGAACGTATCTTCTGTCAATCTTCCACAAGGATTAGAATGATATATTAGTGTCTGTTTGTACCTTACACATTCATTCTTCCATCGATTATCACCATATCTTCCATTGCAGTTGTCGAGATGCAGCTTCAAACCTGAAGGGACCTATCACCATGTTTCATGGTTTTGAGTACATTCTTCTTCAGTTCTTCACTTCTTTCTTTCCTACCCAAAGTTTCATATTTATAGACTTATCAATCCCAAAGACTTATTTCCATGACTTGAGTCCAATTTTTGTTTATTGGCTTCTATTAATATCCTGGCCTCATTCCCGTTATATCGGAAAGGTTTCTGATAGCCAGTTGTCTTTTTAAATCACTTCTCACTAAGAATCTTCATAAAGTGGAAGAATGGACTTTTACACCTGATTCTTCTGTCGTTCGTGTTAATTCTTGGCTAGATTTTCTTCATATCCCTAAAAGGACAGGTAGCGCTTATCTTGTTCAGGGTTTTTTGAGAGTTGGCCACGCTTTTTCTGTCTGCTAATTACCACTTGAACCGCACTCCTAGAAAGGCCAGTTTTCCGAGCGATTTCCCGTTGGCTATTATTTTGTTCGTGTTTGTCTGCTATCTGTGCGAATTCTTAATACTTTAATTTATAATTACAGTATTTTGAAAAGAAAAATATTAAGCTATTAGAATTTTACTTCTAAAATAATTGTATACATTGTAAAGGTATGAGTTACAGATTTCTCTTCTATAAGACCTATAATTTTAAATTTTCACTATTAGTATTTATTATAAGACCCTGTTTAACGACTGTTTTCCAGAGTACTTGGATGAGAGTGACACATCTTTAGCTTACGCCATTTACGGGTCTGCGCAGATGTCTTCTTTCCCAGTTGCCATAATCCAGGTGATTAAAATTTATATCACAAGGCTGTACATAATGGCTTTCAAGGTTAAGTAAACTTAACGTTTTAGTCGGAACTAATCTACGAGTATAATTAAAGGTATGAAATGTTATTAAAAGTAATTTAGGAAAAGAAAAACGGCTCTTTTTGCATTGGATAACTGGAGTCATTGTTATTTTTATGTTTTTTCATTAGTTGTAGAAGTTTGCGTACGTCTTACAGTTAACGAGTTTTGCCATGTTAGTCTATTTCAAATTTATTTGATTTCCTTTCCTTTATTAACACGTTTGAACCAGCTTATTAAATGTCATTGTTTTAATGATTGATTGAATAGGTTTCGGGATCAGGGAAACACGAGGAATACCTTTTGGTCTTTTATGAATTCGGAATCTTTGTTGATGCGCAAGGAAGGAGGTCCAGAGAATTTGACTTGAAATTCGTCCGCCTTCCAATCGAAATTGGTAAGGAATGAAATTTGATAACAGGAAAAGATAGGTTGAAACGTGAGCCTTGAAACTTATTAGGGAAAAAAACATTAGTTTCTGTTCCATCTCTCAGGAAGGATCGAATTTGGGTAGTTTCTGATGCAGCGCAAAGTGATAGTGTGTGAGACAGGACAAGAAATGAATGTATATTCTCTATTCGGTTAAAAAATAAGTGCGGTTAAAAAATAAGTGAAAATGTCACTTTCCCACAATTACTCGTTCGTTCCTTGTATTTGAGGTGTTCTGCTGTTTTTATTGTGACTGACTCGGTTCTATACAGGGTGGTCCAAAATTCCCCATCTATTTTGCTTAAATAATAGTATTTTAGGGTAAAAATGCAATAACAATTAGATGTGCAGGGTGTCCATAAATGTTTACCCTGAAAACAGTATGCTCTCATGTTTTAATGACGAATCTTACATCCGTTTTCTTTTTACAGGTGATCTCGTACACGCATAGAGTTTCTGTGCTGGTGTGTTTCGTCTACCGCATTCGCCGCTAGGAGCGCTGTAGTAGCTGTTCAGTTAAGATGGCGTCTGTGACAGAGAAAGCACAATGTGTTGTGTGGCTTGCAGAAACAAAATCTCCTGTCAGTGTTCAGCGAAGGTTCAGAACAAAGTATGGAAAGAATCCACCTGATGTGAAGTTAATTAAGTCGTGGCTGAAAAAATTCTTGGAAACGTGGAAAAGGGAAAGAGCAGTGGTAGACCATTAGTTTCCGATGGGACGGTGGAAACACCGAGAACACTGTTTCCGCAACTGTGTACCTGGATATGCTCACCAATTACGCCATCCCCCAGCTGCAGGACAGGCAGCCAACTGTCATCTTCCAACAAGATGGGGCACCCCCTCATTGGGCGCATGTTGTTCGTGAAACTCTCGACGCAACATTTCCAAATCGATGGATTGGCAGGGACGGGCCAATCCCATGGCCCCCAAGATCACCAGACATTACCCCGCTGGATTTCTTTCTCTGGGGTCATGTTAAAGATTTGGTTTATGCAACAGTTGTTCCAGATATCAGAACATTGCGAGAACGCATTACGGATGCAATTGCAATAGTTAACCCACAAATGTTGGAAAATGTGTGGCGTGTGTGTGAATACCGTTTAGACATTTTACGTGCCACTAGGGGGTGCACATGTGGAAGCTTATTAAGTTCATTAACTATGTATCAAAACTTTGTATGTTTATCTACTTATGATTAAAACTGTTTGAATACGAGTGTTTATTTAAAAGTTATAGCATGCTTTAATCAGGGTAATCATTTATGGACACCCTATATAATTATTTATCAAGCTTTAGGCCTAAGATTCGACGTGAGCACCATCAGTGTCTCTGCAAATCTCTCATCTGTCCACTGCATTGCGGAACACATTCTCAAGCATCTGAGGTTATTTTAGCAACTGCCGCGACAATGCTGATTCGCAGATTCTGCAGGTCTGTAACCCTTTTTCTGTAAACTTCAGACTTTATAAAGCACCACGCAAAGAAGTCTAATGGTGTTAAATGCGGAGATCCTGCTGCCCAGGTCCTGTTTCCACCACTCCAACTCCAGCGATTTGGTAAGAGCTCATTTAGGTACACCCGAACGATTTTTGCATAGTGACATGGAGCTCCATCTTGTTGAAAGACAACAGTGTCGAGAATGCCATCTGAACGAAGCTGGAGTTCATACCCAACCAGACATCAACTTCAGGAGAATATATATATCCCATTCGTAGAACTTAGTTGGTTTTTCACTAGCCCAGATTTGGCAAATACAGTATGTCGATGAACCTTTCCGCATGTGTGGAATGTTTTAATAAGTTTTCGGTACGAGTTTTCTCAGTCAATTCTGGGCACATGGCTGCTCGTCTTGAATAATCCTCTAAGTGTAACTCGTGTAGCACTTAAATATGGTAACTTCTTTTTTAATGTTGATTTTTAAAATCCTTAAAATAGTCTTTTTTGGTATTCTGTCTTCGTGATGCTGTGCTAATCGACATTCTAGGATTTGTTTCAAAGGCATCTCTTACCAACTCGACATTTTCTTGATAGGTACCTGGACGTCCAGATCTTGCCGCCTCATGAACAGATCCCGTTCTTTTAAATTTATAGACCAGCTCCTGAATCGCTTTGTCTGTAGGTCCTGGTTTGTGAAATCGCCTTTCGAATTTTTCTTGAATTTCTTTGCACTTCTGCCCTTGGATACGTAGTGTTACTACCATCACACATTCTTATACATCCATCATCATCTATGGCCTGTAGAAAATAAAATAGAAATATCACTACTTCAGCAAAATCGATAGGGACTTTTGGACCACCTTGTATTTATTCGTGTGTTAATAGGAATAAAATTAAGCTGATTAACATAAACTTCACTGTGACATTGCTTGACAGAAAATTCGAATGTTATATAACATCTCAGAATTTCATGCGGTACAAAAATATTTATAGTAGTAATTAAGAAACTGTAATTATCGTTTCAGTATTTTGCCCACCTTCTCTATACATCCTACATCATAATTCAGTTGAAGTTCTCGAAATAAGGGCAGAGTCCTTCACTAAAATCAGAGGAATGTCTTTCGATAGCGACACTGAGTGCGCTCCTGTTGTTCGAAGTGCTTGCAAAATGCTCAACAAACCAAGGTTCCTCGGTAAGTATAGTTTCTGCTTTGGTTCTAACTAAATTACTTTTCATTTCATTCATAGATAGTAATAATTCTTGAAAAAGTATTTTAAAAGCTAGTTTCTTTCATTCATTTTTTTTCCTCATCAAAACGAAAGGAAACTGTTTGGATACAAGCGCAGTTGTTTTGGCAACAAGTTCCGAAGACCACGTCGAAATCATATCCTTAAAAGCCTCCTTCCCCGTTGATCCGGATCTGTCACTCACCTGGAGTATGAACACATCTATTCAAAATCAGCAAAATATGTAAGTTTAATAGGTCACAGAAACACAGTTTTGTTCATACGTTTAATTTGAGGCTTATAGTTATTTAAGGAATTTGTAAAAAACGTTGTTCCCAGAAATGACAATTGTAAAATATAATATGCAATTGGATCTACCTTCGTTCTTTGAACCGAGGGATTCATTGGTTCATATATCATTTGTTAGGGATTCCCAAACTTTTCTTCTGTACCACGTACAGCAAAAGAGAATTTACCATAATACCCCACTCAAATTTTTTACTGCATATCGTTATTTTACTTCTCCAATTACAAACTCAAAATTTATCATCTTTTATGTTATGGTTCATTGAAAATTAATTTTTAAGGTATTTATGTACCATACACTAAACACTAGCTCGCGTAGCATAGTTTAGAAACTGCTGTTCTGTGCTTATTAATACTTTATAAAATAGAATTGAGAATTACAGTACATGATTGAAATGTAAGTACTAAGTATAATTTAGGTATGGTATAAAGAAATATATCTAGTTAAGATATTACGGTTAAGCGTTAGATTGAGGAAAATGATTTACTATAAGTAATAAATTGTAGTTTTCGTTCTGGAACACTATTTCATCGTTAAACGTTTATCCTTACAGAATAGTTTCCTAACATTATGTACTACTTCATCCGATAAGAACTGGATATGAATCGAAACTCTATTGCTTTTAGAGTTTTTGCCAATTTTAACTTCAGTATGAATTATGCACTTTTGGACTGAATTTATTGATTTTGTTTTTTCAGGGCAGACACTTCTGAAACGATTTCATTATGCAGTGAAGTAAGTACTTTAAGCAGCTGCAGCGATAGCGCTAATTCATCGCTAAAAAGAACCAAGTTTCCCAACTTCATGAGGGCCTCGAAACGAACAAAGAAGCATGGTAAATAGTTGTATGAAGTAGGTCCGAAAACGACACGTATTAACAACTTAGTTTATTTTATGGAATAGGTTTTAATGATGAGAAAGAACTCGTAATTGTAACGGCATATTTTATCGTCATATTTTATCGTATCTGATTTTAAGTTTACCGAAATTAAAGTATGTACAGTTTCGGAAAAAAGTTCGCCTGAAACTTGGGTTTAAAAAGCATAAAAAAAAATTACTAATTGGTAATACTGTTTCTCTCTGGATATTTTATTCTTTTCGGTGACTAATAAAATTTCAAAAAACAAAAACAAATCATTACTGGTTAATAAGTTTAGGAATTGTTTCTAGGCGAACTTTTTTCCATAGTTGTACGTAGAATGTATGATGAGTTTTATAGGCAATTTTTAATGATTTTGAATATGCTGCTACAGACTTCTTTTGCTCTATTATTACTTTATTTAAAACCTTAAACACGCGATTCATACAGCCACTAATTAAGTGTATATTGGGACCAATTTCCACTGGTGATAACCTAATTCTTTTAATGTATAAAGAGTATTTTTCTGCGCCCAGATTTAGATGTTAGGTCTGTTAAGGTATTTATAGATTTCTGATGTTATCTTTTAAATAAATTGTTTATACGTATATGTAAGTTCATGCACTAATAAAAGCCTATTTTTAAATGATTAGGCTAGTGTTATTTCTCTATCCTTTAATATTATCTACTTCATTAACTGCACACAAACAAAATTTTGCGATAGTTTGGACAGTATCTGTTGAAATATATGAGAATTTTGTTCAATTGATGCCGTCAGTTTTTCTATTGTGTGGATTCTGTTTAGAGAAAATTAAGAGTAGGATTCGACGTGACGCCCATCAGTATCCCTGCACAGCTCAAATCGTTCCGCAGCATTTCTAAACACATTCTGGAGCATTTGCGGGGTTATGTTATCTGCAGCAGTTCGTATACGTAAGTTTTCAAGATTCGTAATCTTCGTCTGATAGACGTGCGATTTGATAAAGCCCCATGCAAAGAAATCTAAAGGGGTTAAATCTGGTGATCTCGCTGGCCAAGGTCTGTTGCTTCCGCGTCCGATCCAGCGATTTGGAAAACGTCCATTTAGATAATCCTGAACAATTTTGGCATCGTGACAAGGAGCACCATCATGTTGATAGACGACGGTACTAACAATCCTATCCCCGTCGTCTATCAACATGATGGTGCTCCTTGTCACTATGCCAAAATTGTTCAGGATTATCTAAATGGACGTTTTCCAAATCGCTGGATCGGACGCGGAAGCAACAGACCTTGGCCAGCGAGATCACCAGATTTAACCCCTTTAGATTTCTTTGCATGGGGGCTTTATCAAATCGCACGTCTATCAGACGAAGATTACGAATCTTGAAAACTTACGTATACGAACTGCTGCAGATAACATAACCCCGCAAATGCTCCAGAATGTGTTTAGAAATGCTGCGGAACGATTTGAGCTGTGCAGGGATACTGATGGGCGTCACGTCGAATCCTACTCTTAATTATTTGATAAATGTTACCACTTTATCATTTTATGATTGAATTCCATATAATTTCCAAGTGCTTCACAAAAATAGATCCTGACTTTATGTACACCCTGTATGTAAATACTTTTTGAAGGGAATTTGCAAACATGAAGGAGGAGATGTATTTACGAACACCCTCCTGTGTGCAACTACTTTAATAATAATAATGGTCACTGCAAATTTGGTGGAAAATGCAAACTCTACCATCCGAACATTTGCAAGACCACGCTACATATGGAACCTGCCAGTACGGGAGAAAATGCTACTACCATCATCTCCCGAGAAGTTCAAAGGACAAGTTTCAAATGACGACAGAAGGAATGCGAGAAAAAAATATGTACCCAAATAGCAAACAAAAGACTAACACACCAAATTTTTTCAACATCTCGGACACAATACGGCTGTTAAGTCTTTTCAGCATATGCAGCTGGGAACCCTCGAGCCGGACCGCTTCATGGCAAGAAGCTACCAGAACAGGTAGGCATGAACGGATCCATCTCGGAGGACCACAAGGCTACAAAACGCGATACCAAAGGACAACGAACTTAAAATGCACAAGGGACATAAAACAAGGAACACAAACATTGTCCTGGCAAATATTCAAGGAATAAAACCGAACAATTCACTGAAAGGTTTTATGGACGAAACAAGGGCGGACATCGCATGCCTCACAGAAACGCATCTTAAAGATTGCCAAGGAAACTGCGATAACTGCGAACACTGTATCGATAAGAAAGCATTGCATATCGATAAATTCAACTTACTAAGAGCGGATAGAACAGCGAGACGTAAAGGTGGATGTGCTATTTATATAAGAGGTTCCAAAAAACCTTAGCCCCCCCCATTTGCAGCTTACATGTTTACTTATATCGAAATAGTTTTTAGTGATTATAAAAATATATAAAATTCTTTATTTATTGCAGGTATTAAAATTACTCTAGCTGATAAAGTGATAATATAATGGCTTCTCAATTAATTGGTGATTCGGAGAGGCAACGTGTGATAGATCGCATACGAGCAATAACATTTCGGGAAGCTCGTGATGCTGGAGCCACCTTTATAACACGTTTATGGTTGCCAAAAAGTTGCGAAGAAGTGAGGACTTCGTCAAAAGAAATTGGAATAAAACTTTGGATGAATGTGAAATGGATACAACCAAATCTGGGCGCCCAGATTTGCCACTCTCTCAGGAAACAAAGGACATCATTGAAAGCGGTACGCGTAAGCGGAAAAACAGCTGTGCTAAACTTTCTAGAGAGATCGAAGTGTTGAGAGGAAAGATCGTTAGTGGTGAGATCATTCGACTGTACCGTCATAGGCAAGGTTTAAAGCCTTGGCATGAACTTCCAAAGCCAAGAAAAACTCAACTTAACATCGATGACAGAATGTGGTTTGCCCATTATCTTGAAGAGTGGGATGTGAATGATTTCATGCATTTAGCTGTCTCCGATGAATTTTTTGTTTACGTAACACGTCAGCCTAACTACCAAAATGATCGAGTGTGGGCCACAACACCAGATGAAATCGATGACAATGAACATTATCGCGAATTATTAAAAAGTCCAGACTGTGTTGGTGTGTTTGTTTTGTTCACTGTAAAGAAGCTCATGTGGATGTTGAAGCCAAATGGTCAGAGTTGGGATGGACAGTATTTTCGTGATATTATTCTATCCCAGCATGTCATTCCTTTTCTAAGAAACCCAAACAATGTTATGGATGTCGATCAGGTCACACTTCTGCACGATAAGGCCCCCTGCTTTAAGACATTAGCCACTCAACAGTTGTTGCGGAACCATGAGATCGATTTCTTTGGAAATGAAGAATGACCAGGAAATTCTCCTGACCTGAACGTCTGTGAACACATTGGATCAGTTATAAAGGACAAGGTTGAATGTCTCTTGTTTCAAGAACCTGCAACAAATCGATTTTCGAAGGATACAATGACCCAACACATTGAAACTGTTTTAGCAAATTTGCGTAACGATCAAGATCTATTCACGTTACTTTTGGCAAGCTACCCAAAGCGAATTCAGGCTGTCTTGGAAGCCAATGGTGGGAACACCAAGTTTTAATTGTTTCTCATTAAATGCAGGATTAAATTCTCTTTTGTAAGGTATGTTTAGTTTTACTGTACCTCTAATGGGTTAGGCCATGGGGGGGGGGGGGGGGCGCTAAGGTTTATTGGAGCCCCGTACATAAGAGGCATATGACAGTGACGGTAATAAGTAAATCTAACAGTTTCGTAGAAACCCTTGCAGTGAAAATAGAGAAACTAAACGTGGTACTGATAGTCATCTATAGACTTCCAAACTCAAAAAAAAAAATTTCGGATGCCATTGATGATATCAGAACCCTAATAAAGTCCATAAACTCTCCATCCCCTAATATAATACTCTGCGGCGATTTTAATTTCCCACTTATAAAATACAAAAAGTTGGGTAGAAATATATTTATACAGCAAGATAAGGGGGGTACAAGAGAGGACCAGGAGCAAGCAAAAATGCTGATGGCTCTCACCAATGAGTTTATGCTGACACAGGAGATAACAGAAAATACCAGGAAAAATAACTACCTAGTTCTGGTATTCACAAATAACACGAACTTGATTGCCGATATAAAAATAACTCCCAACTATTATCTCAGACCACAACATAATCGAGTTCTCAACAAATATGGCGATAAAGCAAATTTGGGGCTCCAAGACCATAAATTGGGAAGAAATCAGATCACACATGGCCCAAGTAGAGTGGAGAACAGTTTTAGAGAATAAAACAACTGAGGAAATGCTAACAACCTTGGAAGAAAAGACGCTGAGAATTTTGGAAAAATATGCTCCGAAAGCACAGCCAAAAAGAAAGGACCTGTCTAGAGAGGCAAAGGAGAAGAATATTCCGCAAAAGAAAGAGAGTAACCACGAAGTTAGCTAATTGCGGAGACAACAATGCCAGAAAAGTAATACAAGAAAAACTGGAGAGTATCGATAGGGAAATACAAACTCTGATAAAGGGCCATACAGAGAGGGAAGAGGAAAAGGCGTAGAAGAAATAAAGGAAAATCAAAAATACTGCTCCAGCTAAGCGAAAAAGAAAAAAACGCGCGCTACTATCGGGCCCTTAAGGAAAGGAAATAATGAACAGACGATCTAAAAGAAATATCTGAAACATTGAGAGCCCAGTATGAATCGGTCTTCAGTACCCCAAAAAGTGACAAAGTGATACCTGACATAGATGCATTCTTCGAAGAGAAATTGCAAGGAAAATGTATAACATACTTTCATTTTACCCCAAGAAGATGTAGCGAGAGCTTAGGACAAGTGAAATCACATTCAGCTGCAGGTCCGGACAAATGGAACGTACTATTAATTAAAAACTGTAAAAATGAAACTGTTACACCCTTATACTGGATATGGAGAAGATCCCTAGACACTGGGGAAATACCGAGCATCTTGAAAAGAGCAAACATTGTACCTATATATAAAGGAGGGGACAGATCTCAAGTGAAGAACTATAGACCATTGTCATTGACGTCCCACCTCACCAAAATATTTGAAAGAATAGTCAGAGAGAAAATCTACGATTTCTTGGAGACACTGTAAAGATTCAACGAAAATCAGCACGGATTCCGATCAGGAAGATCATGCCTATCACAACTTATAGAATTAAAGCATTATAACAATATCGTAGATGCACTTGAAGGCAATGAAAATTATGATGTCATATACACAGATTTTGTTAAAGCTTTCGACAAATGTGATCATAGTATAATAGCACATAAAATGAAACATACGGGAATAACAGTCAAAGTGGGAAAATGGATCTACAGCTTCCTCAGTGAATGTCTACAGGTCGTTAAAATTCAAGGTGTATCATCATCAGAATCGGAAGTACGCAGCACAGTACCACAAGGTACAGTGCTGGCCCCACTCCTGTTCATTATCATGCTAACAGACGTAGACAGCGGAGTAAACAGCAACAGTATAGTAACATCCTTTACGGACGATACAAAGATCAGCAGAAAAATCAGCAATGCAAATGAAGTGGAGGCCTTGCAGAGGGACACGAACAAAATATACACATGGTCAGAAGACAACAATAGGACATTTAACACCGAGAAATTTCAGCTCTTGAGATATGGTAGAAATGAGGAACTTAAACAGACTATCTGGAGCATAACATGCAGACAGGAAATTCAGAGAAGCACGAAAGCGGTCGACTTGGGGGTAATAATGACCGATGATGCCAAATTCGAGACACAAAATCAGATAGCAATAAACAAAGCAAAAAGAGTCACGGGACAGGTACTAAGAACGTTCAGAAGGAGAGACAAGACAGTAATGATTCCCCTGCTGAGAACACTGATCATAGCAAAACTTGAATCCTGCTCAGTTTTGACGTCCCCATATGAAAAGGAAGAAATTAATGAAAATGAAAAGGTTTATTGGCAGACTATAGTCCATATGACAAATATTATTAATACAATGACAGTTCATATACTAAGGATAGAAATATATACAACTGAATAGAAATCATACTGTAATGTCGAAGTTAAGTGGAGCTACAGACAGACGTTTTCGTACCAAGAAGTCCATAGCTTAGAGGATAAATGGCAGGGCTCATGGATAGCTTGGATGATCGGGTTGGTTGATTTTTTAATTCTTTGCATTAGACTGTGTTGAGCACGTCTTGTTACCTCCGGGAAGCTCGGGACATTGCGGGTAGCAAACATTTGCGAAGCTGAGCATCTCGGGAGTAATTTATGTAAGAGTCTAAAAGACCTGTTGTACAGCAAATTTAGAGTTCTGCCAGAACCTTTTTTATAATTCACCCAGAGTTGCTGTCCGTATATATTACTGCAGAAAGTACGAAAGAGTGTGTCTTTAGCTTCACTTGTACGGAATCGAAAGTTCCTTATGGTCATATTCGCTTTAGCACACAGGCTTCGAGATTGTTTTCTTATATCCGAGTCATCACTCAAGGAGCTGGTAATAGTTTGACCCAAATACTTAAACTCTTGTACTTCCTCAATTACTTCACCATTCATTTTAAACCTTATATCAGCTGGCTGATTACAGCTTTTAGGATGAAATTGCATAACCTTGGTTTTTGTAACATTAAAAAGAATATCATGTTTCTGCGAATACACTTCGCATACTTTTAGTAGCCGATCCAGACCTTTAACAGAGGGACTTATTAACACCATATCATCGGCATAAACTAAGTTATTTATTCTTGTGTTATCTATACAACATCCCACTGTTGCTTCATTAAATGAAGCAATTAATCCGTCGATATACACATTAAACAGCATAGGGAAGAGCAAGGAGCCTTGTCTCACCCCGCAAGAGGAGCCAAAACACTCGGATAGTACATTGCCCCACCTAACACTGAAGGATTGGTGGGAATACCAAAATTTCAATAAATTTAATATGTACATGGGAACCTTCCTGTCTTCTAGTTTTGCAAGTAAAATATTGTGGTTCACCCTATCATATGCCTTACTTATATCTAGGAAACAGCTATAAATAGTTGAATTACTGTCTATGTATTTAGATAGTGTTTCTTTAAGTACGTTAGGCCTGTTCAAAAATCAACTTTTTCTTATTTTCATAGGTTTCTGTACTTTTTCCCATGCTTTTTGACCTGAAAAAGCCGAAAATCACAACTATTTTGACCTAGGATGTTGGGAAGCATTGCCGCATGGAGCTTTAAATTTTCTGCCTTGAAATCGGCCAAAGCGCCAATTCCGGGTCCCTTGAATTATGTTTTGCACTTTAACTTTTGATCTAAACAAGATAGAGCAACAAATTAGGTATCAAATGAAAGAGCATAAAATTAGTAAATAATAATAATAATAATAATAATAATAATAATAATAAATAAATAATAATTAATAATAATAATAATAATAATAATAATTATCTATCATTTTTCAGGAAACAACAGAAACTCAATCATAATCTAGAAAACCATCTACAAGTTACAACTTCACAATGGCATTAAGCAAGGAGCTGAGGGAGCTCCGTGGGCGCACAGTTGATATCTCAGAACCTCCACGTACTGTCCACAGGCAGGTGTCAACTGGGCCATCTACCAGATCTCTCACTGAAACTTTCCTGGTTGGATACCCTTCAGCTTTTATCAGTGGTTCCCAGCTTCCCACCAACAGACAGGCGTTCCAGTATTTCCTTAATCTTCAGAATTTACCGGAAAATGCAGGGAGGCCCATGGTTCAAGACCTTGCATATGAAACAGTTGAATCTATCATCCCATTCTGGCAGATGGCTAGGATCAAGACAATGACCAAGTACAACGCAATGAAGCTCTTCATGAAACTACATGAGAAACATCGTGCTCTGGTGAAAAGCAAAGGAAGAGCAAGTAACCCTGGAGGAAAAAGAGGAGCATTTGTGCTGGAATTAGACAGCCTGTTCGATATAGGAGCTCCAGATGCAATCCAGGAAATACAGAACAACAGACTGTTATCCAGAGAGAAGAAAGATGAGGATATCAGGTTCTACGAAGACCAAAAGACTGAGAGGAAAGGTCATATGTATGGTCATGAAAAGATTTTTGAGACAAGATCCCTGCAGCAAGCAGCGAGGAATGAAAGACTGCAGCACAGACAAGAACAAGGTAAAACTAATTACTTTGAACGTCACAAAAAGTTTTAAGTTTTACTCCATTGCGATATTTAGCATGTACTTAACAATTACTGTCTTAACATGTTGTACTATTTTACAGCTGCAGCAGAACAAGAGGCAGTTGTTCATGTGGATGACATTACCTGGGGTGACTCAACTGACAACGACGCTAACACAGAGGACATGGATTACCATCAGCCTCGTCCTGGATGTTCTCACCATCAAGACACTGTGACTAGTGTGACTTTGACGTTTCCAAGGAAGGTCATGGAATGTGATGTCATCTGCAATACAGCTGATCGTCTTGGTTTATCAGACAATCAAGTTACTGCCATGGTTTCTGCCACCTTGAAAGCTGGAGGGGCTGATCTGGATAACTTCGTCATCTCAACCTCAACAACACGTCGCAACAGAATGCTGTCCAGGTATAATATCAGCCAGAGTCACATGTCCAAGTTTTGTGAAAACCCCCCACAGTACGCTGCCTTACACTGGGATGGAAAGTTGCTCAAAGATGTCTTGGGCAGTGAACCTGGAAGTACCTCAGAGACTTTAGCTGTGCTAGTGTCTGGTCCACCTTCATACACTGAAGGAAAGTTATTGGGAGTACCTGTCATCGACAATTCTTCTGGCACAGCTCAGGCTGAGGCTTCAATGGATTTACTGGAGACATGGGAACTTACGGATAATGTTACTGCCCTTGTTTTTGACACTACATCCAGTAACAGTGGAGTTCACAGAGGAGCTGCCAAACTGCTAGAGAAAATGCTGAACAAAAAGGTGTTTTATCTGGCCTGTCGACATCACATCCTGGAAATCCTAGTAGGAGCAGTTTGGGAGAAGCTGTTTGGGAAGGTGAAGGGGCCAGATAATCCCTGGTTTGAGCATCTGAAGGATGTTTGGACGGACTTGTCCAAGGAAAACCCAAAGATGCTGGCTATCAACAGCAAATGGCTGAAGGAAAAGAAGAAGAACAGTGAAGAAATACTCCAAGACATTCTAACAGCAGAAAGGCTTCCAAGAGCCGACTACAGGGAAATGGCTGAACTGACAGTCATTGTTCTTGGAGGAACGCCTCCTCGAGGTATTCACTGGAGTCGACCAGGCGCCATTCATCAGGCCAGATGGATGGCCAGAAACCTGTACTCCATGAAAATGCTGATGTTTGCAGATCAACTTGAGTACGACGAAGACACTGTATCAAAGCTGGAAAGACTCAACACCTTCCTTGCGCTGTTCTACACTCCTGTATGGATGATGTCAATGTCTGCTGCAGATGCTCCCGTGAATGATCTAAGTCTAATCCAGGACATGTTGAAGTACAAGAAAACTGACCCAGAGCTTGCTGATGCAGTACTTAATAAGATGGAAAACCACAAATGGTACCTGACGCAGGAAGTCGTGCCATTTGCCCTGTTCAGCAGTAGATTGAGTGACACATTGAAGCACGACATTGCTGCCCAGTTACATGCCACTGAGAAGCCAGACAGCTTCAGAACAGGAAAGCCTCTATTCCAGAGAGTCACAGCTAAGACCACCCTGGTTGATCTCATTGGCCCAGAATCACATTTCCTGCTGGACACACTGAACATTGGATCCGAGTGGCTTCTGGAACCTGTCACGTCTTGGCCACAGAATGAGGACTACAGAAAAGCGTTGGACTATGTTAAGAATCTGAAAGCGGTGAATGACATTGCTGAACGTGGTGTCAAGATGATGAGCGACTTTGCAAATGTCATAACAACAGATGCCAAGCAAAGGGACTATCTCCTTCAAGCTGTGGAGTTCAACAGACGCCGCTTTGACAGCTTCAAGAAACAAACTCTCAACAACTGACTGTGTAAATGTCATTATGAAATTAATCATCATGTAATGCTTTCACTTCTTGATCGATTAGACTTGTGACAAAATGTTAATCTCAAATTTGTGTCATGAATAAGGCGCCTTGTCTGCCTTGAGTGTGAGAAAACGAATTTTGTGATATTTCTGAAATCTTTGTATGTACCAATGTGCCATTTCTTGTTCCAAGACTATCATAATTGTATAAGTTAGAAAGAGGATTAAAAACACTTTAATTTGGTGCCTATTTTGTTGCTCTATCTTGTTTAGATAAAAGGTTATAGTGCAAAACATGATTCAAGGGACCCCGGAACTGGTGCTTTTGGCCGATTTCAAGGCAGAAAACTTAAAGCTCCATGCGGCAATGCTTCCCAACAACCTAGGTCAAAATGGTTGTGATTTTCGGCCTTTTCAGGTCAAAAAGCATGGGGAAAAGTACAGAAACCTATGAAAATAAGAAAATGTTGATTTTTGAACAGGGCTAATACTGCATACTACTAATTCAAATAGGGTGCCTTTGTTGGACCAAATTCTATCCGTGAGACGTTGAGACAATGTTGTATCTACGTAAAGTTTATGTAATATCACGACGTTGTGAAGACGTAACTGAGACCACACAATTTACGTTGTATCAACGTCACCAGTGGCGGTCCTAGCTTACATGACGCCCTGGGCGAACCTCACCTTCAGCGCCCCCCCCCCCTGTTCGCCAACACACACACATTCGAATCCCCCCAAAATAAAGGACAGACATAACTCTTTCACAAAATAACTTTTTATTGGACTAATTGTTGGAACTTCAGAACCAAAACAAAGACTCAAATTTCTGAATTTTACAAATCCTTCATCACGTAAATAGAATAACTCACTTAAGAGAATGTAATTATGATACTATGAACAGGAAAAATACAAATTAATTTGCACAACTGCCATAAATAAACTAGAGAATCAAATTTCTAAATTGTACAAATGCTCTATCACATAAATAGAATAAGACACTTAAGAGAGGGTAATTATTATGCTACACTTTGAACAAGAAACAAAATAAATTGCACCACAGCACAACTGCCATCTAAAGCCTGACTCTTCTTACCTTCCTTGATGCAAAGTCATTGATCTTTTATTATTTATTTTTTTTAATTTTTTTTTTAAATTTATTTCTTTATTTATTTATTCTTATTTTTATTTTTTTTGCAGGCGCTCATGCCGCCCCTCCACAAATGCCGCCCTGTGCGGCTGCCCATATTGCCCATATGAGGAACCGCCACTGAACGTCACAGTGCTAAAATACAACCTTGTGACAAAGTTGTATCTATGTAAAATTGTTAGCTGGGTTCGCCGCACTGATGCCTCACTTTGTCTTTACTCTTGTTATTATAACGGACACTGCTCTTCTCAACTTTCTAACTACATGCCTCCTCCTTTAAGGAGAGCACGCAATATCAGACTTTCGATACAGTCTCACTCTTTTTCTGTCCAACTCTCTAACGCAAGGGTTAATCGGTGTTCTCTCAACCTTTCATCTACTCAACCGGTCATCTCTGGAACATTCTTCCTCAGTCCATCTTTCCCCTGTCTATGACCTTCAATCTTTCAAACGCAGTGTTCAAACATCTCGGAGACCTTGGACCTTGATTTTGGCTCTCTTCTTCCTGAGTGAGGTGGGGGTGGGGGGGGATTACGGGCATTTACCCTTACATTACATTACATTTCATTTGGAAAACATGAAGCCCCTCCTTCCTGCATGAAAAAATCCCATAAAATAGTGCAGTATTTATCAAAGTAATTAATGATACAAATAATTACACAATAAGTTTAAAAAACAAAAAAGCATTACATAATAAAGAAATAATAATACTAATACACGTAATGAAACGGGAAAAAATAAAGTTAGTAATAACAGCTTCCCACTGGTTAGGGGCGTACGCAAGATTTGCTTAAGGGGGGGGGGCGAATTATCAGCTCTCCAAAATAATGATGAAATGCACAAAGCAGGAGTGATGCACAATGTTTAAATGTCTTTGATCATATCTATTGATCGATAAATTATATCTTTGTGGTCACATTTTGATACTGATTGAATGCTAAATTTCCCATCTGATTTATTATTATTATTATTATTATTATGCATTGTACTGGAATTGACTGAATATTAAATTTTCCATTTGATTATGCTGGAATACTCTTCATATTATGAATATTTGATCATTGTCATTACTCCTAATATCTCTTCCAAATTTATAGTTTTGATACAGCTTTTAGTAACACTCATTTTTAGAATCAGGAAATGCAATGGGGGGGTCCCAGGCCCCCTGGCCCCCCTTATGTACGCTAGTGCCACTGGTAGTTAGCCTTGCTTTACCTTGGTTTTTCTTCCGCCCAGCTTAACGTGGAATCCAAACCACAACCCACTACGGGTGGTCAGTCCTCGCCCAGACTCAATCTCATGACCTCCCGGTTAGCAGCCCAACCTTTTAACTACTAGGCTACCATTTATCTAACAACTAATTTTATTGTATGGAAGGATGAAGAACTGGGTTTGCTGAGCGCCGACTGCCGTCACCGGGTATCGAACCCGGGACTGATGGATTCGTAAACAGCAATGCTAACCACTACACCATCGAGGTGCTAAAAAATATAGAAATAAAAATAAAAAGTACATATAATAGAAAAGCTATTTCAGGAGTTAAGGGGAGCTATAGACAAACACTTTCACACCAAGAGGTCTACAGTCTGGAAGACATAAAGCAGGACTGATGAATTGCTTGGACAATTGGATTGTCTGAGTTCTTAATTTTTTTTTGCATTAGACTATTGAGCACGTCTTGTTATCTAAGGGAGACTCGAAACGTTGCGTTTAGCAAACAAATATGTGAGAGGCAAGGAGCTACTTAAATTCTTGTATGGGGGTTGAAGTTGTACCTGCGCTATTGGTTCGTTTCTCATTTTGAAAATAATATTAGGTGTATGGTTTGAGCTTTTAGGATGGAATTGCATAATCTTAATTTTAGTAACATTAACATTAATGTCATGGTTCTGTGAATATGATTCGAAATTTTTATAAGGTGATATATACAGTATATGTATATATATTATTGGTTCTTTTGCATTATCCTCCCAACACTAATTTTTTTATATAATGTTGGTTTGGTTTTGGTTATGGTACTTTATTTTCCTTCCATTATAAAAAAAATTAGTGTTGGGATTAGGTTAGGTTAGGTTAAAAACAGCCCGCCGCAAGTGTTTTGCTAACGTACTTTATTTTCCTTCCATTATAAAAAAAAATTAGTGTTGGGAGGATAATGCAAAAGTACCATATTATTAAACAATTAAACATTACATTATTAAATATTGAAATTTAAGTTGTAAGTTAGGTTAGGCTCGGTTAATTTAATGAGGTTATGCATATTTGGTTACATATTGCCAGCCACAATGATCTAACGACATTTGATCGACGTGACATAAAATCGACAAGTTATTTTAGGTTGGATTTAAGTTAGTTTAGGTTAGGTTGTTAGTTTAGGTTAGGTTGTTAGTTTTTAGATATTGTGTTTCATTAATCAGATGGCTATAGGGCTTTGGACCTTACACAATTGAAAATGTTGCGGTTTCGTGTGAATGTTTTTTGCATGGCATCATGGCATGTATACAAAACTAATATAACATTATAACATGGGAAAAATGCAGAAAGTAAAACATTTATCATGTCTCCATCAGGCATTAATGCAGCCATGAAATTATATGTTAATGTCAGGGTAAAACGGTTTTCGTTTGCTAAATATCGTGCACGCAAATCGTAAATTTAGAGTCGTGCTTGGAATATCATAAAACTAGTCTAATTTACCATTACATAATTTTTTTTTATTGCAAATTTTCGCTAGATAACATCAAGATTGGCTTTTCGAGTACATACTTTTTTTTTTTTTCAAATTATATTTGTTAGCCTGCTAGGAAGGTGGATGTTATTGGCAAAGTTTCATGTGCAAAATAATTTTGCAGGCTATGCTAATCAGCTGATAGCGTATCTTTTCTTGCCTTCATTACTTTCGTTATTGGTTATATATGGCAGCTATTAAAGTATCAGACCTTTTAACATTTTAGGAGTTAATATTTTAATCTGAAGCTAAATTTATATATCTAATATCTTGCTTAACTTAGGCTTAGCCTAATAAAATTAGGCTAGTATAGCCTAAGTTAGGCTAACAGACTGCAGTTTTAAGTTTGTCGTTGGTGCTGGACTTAGCCCTAACATTTTAAGCATAATTAGATTACCCTAACCCCGGCTAGGTTGAGGCAGGCCTACCTGCCCTGGAGCCAAAGGCTTTACAAAAGTCTAGGTCATAACTTGGACCTAGGCCCTAAGTAAATTACAGTCTAGGTTTTGAAAAGTTAAAAAAGCCTTTGCAATGTCTGATCTTCAAAAATCACTTCAAAAAAAGCATCCCCCTGTTGTACCTGCTTCTCTTGGGTAAGTAGTTGAGAAATCAAAATAGCCTAGCTTACCATGCACTTTTAGGTAACTAGTTCTAAAGATTTTTAAAATTTAGGTTTACATGAAAGATCTTTGTGCAAAACTTGCAATAGTTTGTTGAAACTTTTAGTGCAAAATTATTTCATATTAAAAAGAAGAAAAAGTGACTGATCTTGGTGCAAAACTTTAAATGTTGTGCAAGGTTATCAGTAAACTGATAAAGGCCTCTCTGTACACTTGTCCTGTTGTAGTCAGGGTTGGCCAGATTTTGTTTTTTTTAGAAAAAACCTAACCCACATGTGTTTTTTCAGGTTTTTTCACAAAAACCTAGAAAAGACCTAGCTTAGTTGGGGTTTTTCATAGGTTTTTCATAATGTTGACAAATTGTAAATGTATATATCTTTACGATCTTTTATTGTATTCCTGTTTCCACTTTGCCTAAAATTAAAGGATAATACAAAGAATCACTATTAACAGCCATCAAAATAGATAAAATAAAAAATATAACTGGTTTTACCTTGTCTGAATACCCATTAGGCCATTACCCTTCCCAAAAATACAAAGCAGACCAGGAATAAACTTGGTAAGCAAGTTAACAACCCATTTGAGACAAATATTTCTAAGTACAGTACTCACTTTGCTAGACAACCTTGAACCAAACGCATATGGGACATGTATGTAATGAGTATGCTGTATGCAATATGCACATTTGGAGTCTACCTCAGTCCTCAGACTCTCAGAGTTGCTAAGTGTCACTATTGTGTCTGACTTTGACTGGTAGTGTTGGTTATGTTTGCTTCTGGAGAAAGAAATTAAATTGTGTTTGCAATGCAGTTTTCAAAATCAATGTGACTAGTTTACTTCTATCATATTTTTCTTCACATAGAAATTTAATCACAGAAGTCATATCCAATATTGTATTAAAATGCCTAGGGTACCAGGTAGTGGTCGCAAGTGAGTGGCTTGAAGTGTCCTGAATAGAAAACTTGAGTAAAGTAAAGTGTAATCACTGTGGATTACAGCTGACATCCAAGGTAGAATGTATAAGAGCACATCTTAGCAACTGTGACAATAGGAATCATCACAAAGATGATGGATCAAAGGGAGGCTCAAGTCATGCATCAATATCACCTGACCAGAGTTTAGAGTCTACAGCTTCACCAGTAGATTCTCAACTTCTCACCAATGTCACCATCTATATCAAGCATCTTGCAGGCCTGCATCACAATTTGCAATGTTCCTTCTAAGGTGTGCGCGTGTGCACGCGCATTGTGAAACCTGTGCACAGGCTCAAGCATATCATGAGTAGTGATGTGAGTCGTTTTTTTTTTGTTTAAAATGAAGATAGTCTATTTTTTTGTTTTTTATTTTTTATTATTTTAAACTTATTCCATATTTTTCTTCCTTTAATCTAATAAGTACCGGTATATTAGTATTACCTATAATTTACTATACTACCATGCTTATACAGTTATACCTAGTGTATATATAGTCATCTTTTAGAAAAACTGAATCAAGCAAAAAGTATATAATAGAAAGGAAAAATAAACCCTCATTTTTTATATGTATATATATTTTTTAACTAGAACCAGGGATGGGAAATCGAAATCTTTTTCGATTCAAATTCGAATCCGATTTTCACGCAATTAGAAATATAGATTCAAATTCGGATTCAAATTTTTCGGTTTTTATCGATTCAAATTTTTTTCTGATTCAGATTATTTCTTTTTCGATCCGATTCGAATCCGATTCGGATCCAGGCCTAATTTTTCTTGATTTTTATGAGTTCAGTTAATAAAATTATACCTATCATCATTGTTTTAGTCAAGGGGTGGCTATTATTAATAAGTTTCATTTTTAATAAATAATACAGATAATTCTCAGTCTATTAACGATCTAAGTAATAACTTTAGATTTACTCTTAATAAGGTGCAAAAAAAAAATCATTCATATAAGCTAATTTATTAAACAATTAAGGCTCATATATATAAGAAATATTAATTATAGCATACATAAAAATTAAAATATGGTAATACTTTAAGAAATATATCCACTGTATAGATACAAATTTACAAATTAAAATTAGCCCTGACAACTAAGATATTTTCAATGTTCGAAAGCAAAAGGTTATTTCTTTGAGGAGCGTGTGAAATTGTCACTCTCGGACAATACCAAAATTTAAGGATTAGGATTAGCACCTTAATGGATGGAGTATAGGATTAGTATGATTTTTGTCCGAGCAAGCAGATTCTCGGAAAGGTCAGTCTTTACCTGTGGTGAAACCAGAAACGTTAATAAGCCTTATAAGTTATTTATAAGTTATAACCAAATTTTTAAAATCCGGATCCATATTTTTTATCGATTTGAATTCAAATTTGGATTCATCGTTTCTTTTTGATTCGGATAAAAATTTTGATTTAGATCCGCGCTTATTTTTCGATTCAAATTTTTTTTCGATTCAGATTTCTCAAAAAATATTGATTAATTCCGATTATTGATTCGAATCCGATCCGATTTCCCATCTCTGACTAGAACATAAAACATTCTTCCTCGTTTCAAACAATATACATAATTGTGATTGGCAAGAGTACCAGTATATATATTCCAGATAGAAAAAAAAAATATTCACCTTTTTTTGAACCTTTTTGTTAACCTAATGTTGTTTAACCTTCATTTCCATGGAAGAATCATCACTAGATTGGGTAGAGCATATATGCTAGTTTCAATATCACAGGTACTGGTATAATATACATAATAAAAAATACATAATACTGGTGAGTCATTCTAGCTCAACTGGTACAGATTTCAGAAAGTTGGTCGGGTGACCATCTCCGATTTTCTTCAAATTTTCAGGGTTGATTCATACACCATTCAATAGCTTAAATCTAAAATTTTAGCTTCCTCAGTCAAAAATGTTTAATTTTATGGTCGCTTAAATGGCCCCCACCTTCGACAAAAAATGCCCATGGTGGGCTTGATTGGCCAATGCCTTCATTTTGAGAGGCCTTGAAAAGTGTCTTTTAATAGGAGTAGAAGCTTCAAATTTATCATGCCAATACAACTTCTGGTGGGTTTTTCAATTTTGCAAGCTAAAAGGCTGTGGAACAAATAGTTTCCGAGTTACAAGGGCTTAAACATGGCTCCATTTTGAAGCTTGCATCAATTCCTCTCACTTTTACGACTACCATTTTCAAAAGTTAGTTCTACATCAATCACAGCCGTTTTAATACTCCTAATAGTCTCTATGGGTTGTAAATTTATGAGTGAAATAAAAAAATAACCAAAAAAGGATTTATTTTTATTTTTAGAAATTTCCAAAAGTTGATATTTTCACAAAATTTGCAAAATTAACATCAACTTTGGGGCTTAATATAAAGGTGTCCAAAATTAGTCAGGGAGTTGATACTTCTAGTAAAGAAAGATACATGTGTGTACAAAAACATATATTAAGGAATAGATCTCAACTCAACTCCTTCATATAGTTTTGGCTATTCAAAGAAAAGTACTTTTTGTGAAAAATTCTAAATTTTTTCAAAATTTTGAAATGTTTAAATTTATTTTTACAATATTGAATTGTAATTTTACTTCCATTTTATTACTTGGTAAGTTAATTCACAAATGTTAAATTATCTAAATAAGTTTTACTCATAAAAAAGACTATATATACCTACCTAGATTATTACTACATTTGCAGTTAACACAACAGATGGACCAGCTTGTAGGCTCAATACTTGGATCTACCTAAGTAAATCATGTAGAACCATGTTCTACTGCTCTTTAAGCACTTCCTAGTAATTTAAATTATGCAGTTAGTACAGATAAACTAGCAGTAACCACCATTTTCAGTACAAAACCTTAAATTTAAGTAGCTTTGTTGTATTACTTCCCTTAATACAAGTGTACAGTACTTAGCTATATACAACAATGAATTCCTGAGTTTTTAAGCATGTGAATTATTGGCTATAAGTTCATATTCTTTTTTTAATGTGTGTTGTTTTATGTAAACTTATATATAGCTAATAACTCTTATGTTTAGACACTGACTCAGGAATTTATTATTGTACTCAGGCTTTAAGTCTGATTGTCTTCAACACTCCATGGCCTCACAGCCATAAATTGGCAATTTATTATTCAGCTTGATACAGGTCTATAGTTACTTAGGCTTTTTTTAAAATACTCCTCAATTTTAGATAAATAATCATTTGATACATTTGATAACTTAGTACTGTCTCCCCATTTTCCCAGCAACTGTAGGTGGTTCAATTGAACACAAAACATGTTGGAATGGAATCCAGCAAATGTCCTCTTGTTCAGGCCATTTAAAAGGATTCTTTTTCATGAAATTTACTAATAGATCCTTCTCAGTATCACACACTTCAACTATGTTTCCAACAAACCAGTCACTCATAGAAACAGGCCACATATGTACCAGGTTTATATTGGTAAGCCACATTTTCTTGTGTAGCATTGAGGAAGGAAAGTTATACGTTAAAGAAATTTTCATCACTAGAAATTTTGTACAGTTTAATGCCTGTTGATGAAGGTCTAAAGCAGTGACATGAATGGGTTCCTGGGATTGTCTTAATTAAGGAATACCTTTTTTCTAACTCAAATAAATTAGCATTTTCCTCAATTTTAGCTGAATCAATGTACAGAAATTGTATACCATTAATATTAGATTTGCACCAATCAAACATCTCTTTTGGATTGGTGATGTGACCTTTACTTGTTGCTTGTAGACTTGCCCAGGCAACTAACCTTTTGACGGTGCTACCAACGCCATCACAGGGGCTCTTTCCGTGAGAGGTGGCAAAAAAGTTCCATTCACATGTTAGTTGGAAATCTTTTTCATGTAACACTGAATTAATGATATTTTTATAGTTTTTATATTGACTTGCTGCGCCATCGCTAAAGTAACAAATATGTTTTAGTTTAGGATTCTGACTTTTAAGTAATTTCAAGGCTTCACATAAAAAAGAATGAACTGCAGTTGTATTGTGTGTAAGTGAATCTGATATTACACAAAAATGTGTAACTTTTAGTTCACTATCAACTTTTTGAAAGCAGACTACCGGATGCAAGGTAGCCTGGGTATTGTCCCAGTGATGCCTTTGTACGGCTTCCTGAATTATAAAACTATAGTTTTCAGAGAAGTCAACAAGCACTAATGCTGTAGAATCATTGAGGTTTTCTTTACAGTTGGACAAATATTTTGATTGGGCTTTTGCTATGAAATGGTGTACTTTCAACTTTTTTGCACTTTCACACATGTCTTCTACTACATTCGAAACACTTTTTGTCATTGTGACCAGTTGGGTATGGTCTGTATGAAGCCACTGCTTAAAGGAAACCTCATCATCCATGTCATAATCATTGTTTTCAAAAATGGTAAGAAGCCAATCCCATAATTCATTTAAACCAGGACATGCTTTGCAGTTATTAATCATGCATTCATGCAGTTTCTGGTTTCAGTGTTGCAGACTATTTTCCCTAGTAACTCTTAATTCTACTTTGACGGGAGTGATTCACATAAAAGTTTAAAGTTCTGGTGTATTTCACAAATGCATATATTGTGTGATCCTTTACTCCCTACACCATTTTGGTCTCAGTTCAAAAAACTTTGATTTGGAGATTTTTTTGTTTGGCTATTTATTTTTGTAAAGCGTATATAATTCTCTGATATTTGTCAACAACAGTATTTTCTGCTTGTGAACCTTCCCTTGTGGTGTTTTTATTGATTTGTAGTCTTTTTTTACCAGGGTATTCTCTAGTATATTCATTGTTTTGGAAAAATTCTATCACTTTCCTTTATTTCATCGCTTATACCCTTGCTACTCTCTTTATTTCTCATTATAGGAAGGATACCTTCTTTTCTCTTTAAGGCCCTCACAGCATTAACCATTCTGGCTGACACTTCAAATTCTTTCATTTGTATCTTTTCTTGTCTGGTACTAGTTTTACACTTTTCTTTCAGTTCCTCTATCATATGCTGATAACACTTTTCTTCCTCTCTCTATAGGTTTCTCCGCTTCCTCATCCAAAATGCTAGGCTTCATATGAAGTACTTTTGACAGCTTTGATTTTGTTTGTTTCAATTTGCTTTAGTTTCCTTTTCACGTAAAACTTTCGATCTCTTGCTCTTACATACTTAATGGGTGAGCACTGAGCATTCTAGTGAACCTAATGTTTCGTCAAATGTCTCCTTAACTATTTCTTCTGGAACATATTCATCACTACCTGAGTCTTTTTCATCTTCAATCGTCTTTGCTCTAGAGAAGCATGTTGAGCAAAGTTTCTGTCCTGGTATCAGATTCAGTCTAGTTGCTATGTCTTTGTCAATAATTTGTAGTGATTCTGCAAATAAAGTAGGGTAATGTAAACTCTAAACACATTGGAAAATAATTTTAAAACCTCAACATTTGGTTATAGGCTATTCGTATAAAATATTCAAAACATGCATTCAGTAGCACAGTATATAGCCTACCCTATTCAAATTAAATAGTTAATTTAGGTTACAATTTACAATATAAACTTCTTTATGAAATATAAATATATTAGTACCTATATTTACTTATCTTCTTTCGATGATTTCTCCATGGATCTTGGCAGCTACGTTGCATTTGTTGGTAATGCATTCCAAACATTTTTTCATGATGGTAGCATACAGTAGCACTATTTGGGTTAGGGCTCGCACAAAACCGAGTTTAACCGACGCTCATTATCAAAACCAGTTTCAAAACTGGTTTTGACGTCTATTTTTGCTTTTTATGAAATAATATAAAACTTGCAAAACTAGCACAAATATAACATTTATTTCATGCACATATTTGAATAAAAAGTATCATTAACAAAATTTCCTTTAAAAAATATAAATCCATGATTTATTTAACACAAAAACATATCCTCTCATTTTAATAAAATTGCAAAGAAAAACTAGTTCTTTAAAAAATTCTTAAAGGAAAATATAACAACATTAGGAACTTTCTTAATGATCGATTTTATTTTGGTAATAATCTCTCAAAAAACACAACGCATTGAGCGTTTTACCCAAGAGACTTGTTCTAATTTTTGTGCTGAACAGTCCTGTAATCGAAAAAGCTCTTTCCGACTAGACGCTGGTCGCTTTAATTGTAAGCAATGCTCTATAAAGTTGCTTGAGCTTTTCGCTCCTATTCAAGGTTGCTTCAAAATACTTGAATTCTTTGTTGATTTTGAGCTCAGTGGTGTCTTTCTTAGGCTCCTCATTTGTGAATTACGTGTTAATGATGTCACGCATCTCTACCAGCGATGCTAAGATCTATGGAAAGACCGAAGCGACGCTTGCAGAGACGCGATTTGATGGGTTAAAATGAGCCGAAACGATTGAAAATGTTTTGGAACCGATTTCCATCTGCGTATAAAATTAGAAATATAGAAAACAAAATTTCAAGGGAGACAAACTAAAAAAAATATTAAAACTGGTTTTGGTTACTCAGTTTCGGTTTTAGGGATTAAATATGAAAACCGGTTTTAATCAGTTTTATAAAATCGGTTTCAAGCCCTAATTTGGGTTGATTACAGTTGCTTTTGTTCTCCACAATAGCAGTTTCCTTGTTTCATCTGTCAGCTCATGTAAGGTATACATACCCACCTTCCTGGTGAGTCTGTGTTCATGACATGGATCATCCAAGTACATACCAAAGCTGCACTTTGATTATTGATTAGAATAAGCCATTATTACAGGCAGTAAAATTAAGTTAATTGCTCTAGTTAAATTTTCTGAAAATAAAAGATCATGATCTATAACAGTGATTCTTAACCTTTTTATCATTGTTACCCCAAGAGCTATCCAGGGAAATTAGGATTAACCTATCACGAAAAATGGTAAAAAAAATGATAAAAGATGATCTGAGGAATGGTTAATATAATAAAACTGAACAAACATTTATGACTGTAACTTGACTGTAACCCTCCCTCCCTCCCTCCCTCCCTCGGAAAAGGCAGAATTACTCCCAGGTTAAGAACCACTGATCTATAAAATAGGCCTGGACATTAATGATTAACCATCATGTTTTACATTTATAAGAATATACAAAGTGAAATGAGCTACCCAGAGCCCTTTGAGTCGCTGGTTGTTTTGACAGACATATTAAATGTCTTGTATGTTTTAGACTTATTTACATATTACAATTGTAAATCAACTTAAGTAATAAAATGGAAGTAAAATTACAATTCAATGTCATAATAGAAATTTAAAAATTTACAAATTTTGCAAAAATTGGAGATTTTTCACAAAAAGCACTTTTCTTTGAATCGCCAAAACTATATGAAGGAGTTGAGTTGAGATCTATTCCTTAATATATTTTTTTACACATATGTATCTTTCTTTACTAGAAGTATCAACTCCGACTAATTTTGGACACCTTTATATTAAGCCCCAAAGTTGATGTTAATTTTGCAAATTTTGTGAAAATATCAACTTTTGGAAATTTTTGAAAATAGAAATAAATCCTTTTTTGGTTATTTTTTTTATTTCTCATAAATTTACAACCCATAGAGACTATTAGGAGTATTAAAACAGCTGTGATTGATGTAGAACTAAAACTTTTGAAAATGGTAGAGTTGTAAAAGTGGGAGGAATTGATGCAAGCTTCAAAATGGAGCCATATTTAAGCCCTTGTAACTTAGAAACCATTTGTTCCACAGCATTTTTGCTTGCAAAATTGAAAAGCCCACCAGAAGTTGTATTGGCATGACAAATTTGAAGTTTCTACTCCTATTAAAAGACACTTTTCAAGGCCTCTCAAAATGAAGGCGTTGGCCAATCAAGCCCAACATGGGGATTTTTTGTCGAAGGTGGGGGCCATTTAAGCGACCATAAAATTAAGTGTTTGACTGAGGAAGCTAAAATTTTAGATTTTAAGCTATTGAATGGTGTATGAATCAACCCTGAAAATTTGAAGAAAATCAGAGATGGTCACCCAACCACCCCTGTACCAATTGAGCTGGAATGACCCTGGTATAAAACAATATATATAATTGTGATTGGCAAGAATACCAGTGTGGTGTATATATATATATATATATATATATATATATATATATATATATATATATATATTCCAAATAGAACAATAAAAAAAATAAAAATATTCCTCTCTTTCTTTAACCTTTGTGTTAACCTAATGCTGTTTAACTTTCATTATCTGATTCTATTTCCATTGAAGAATCATTATCACTAGATTGATTAGAGCATATAGTTTCAATATCACAGGTACTGGTACTTATTGCAGATTTGGATGTTGACGAAGCCAATGTAGCACCATGTTTTACTTCTTTCTTGGAATTTTGCATTTTGGGATATAAATACTAGCTTTGCTGCTCTGTCTGTGCTTAATCGGTTTCTTTTGGCTGTATGGATATTACTGTATGTGCTAAATGATCTCGGAGGTAATGAAAGGGAAAAATAGAGGTGTATGAGTTTGTGTAGGTATATATGTGAGTATGCGTGCGTATGTATCTGGAATTCTGGGTGTATGCGTGTGTATGGGGTATATAATAGATATAAATATGTGTATATAAGTATTTATGTATATATTGGTATATGGGTGTATGTGTATGTATAATTGTATATATATGGATGGTCTCGGGGGGGGGAAAATATGTCATCGTGGGTCTAAAGGATAGTTAAGTGGGAGATTCAAAATCCGAGGCATGGATGGGAGAGTCCTGGAAAGGTTGGACAATGGGCAGTCAGCTCCCAGCCAGTGTTCTTGCAAGTTTAACGGATCTCAAGATACAAGACTTTCAGTGCAAGAAAGAGGCATGTTTTTTTCTGTAAATAGGCTGAAAAGGACATTCTATACTGGTACCATATGGCCTATTTTATTATTTATTTTATTTTTATAATATATATCATTGCAAAAGTATACCTTATAATTAAATTGGCAATATCTATATTAATTATTCAAAAAAACAAAAAAACTAAAAAACAATAAAAAATTAAAAAAAAAAAAAAAAAAAAATGGACATAAAAAAAACCATTTTTTAACATCACTAATCATGACAGTAAATGAAGTAATTTCAAAAATTTCAGTTTAATGAATTCTATAAAGAACAAATTAAGAAACCGCCTGAAAGAAAATCATTTGGACATGCTCATGCGAATTAAAAGTTACCTGAATGATGATGGATGTATTAATCTTCATAGAGTTTATTTGGAGTGGGCAAATGCTAAAGCTCGTAGGGAGAAATCATAATCATACTTAAATGAAAGGCACTTTCATTTAATGTTTTGATTATATTTTAATTTATTGACTTTTATTATTTTTTATTTTATTTCTATTTAGTGAATGGATAAAATCATGTATTAATCTTGATAGTCTATTTTAAATTGCTAAATGCTAAAAATTATTTTGAGAAATGATAACTAAAATACAGTCAACTCTCGACTTACGTCGTCACCATCTTACGTAATTTTGAGTTACAAGAAGCCCCCCATTGACTAATTGATTTGTCTTACGTAATTACTTCATATTGCGTAATAGCTGTATAATCGCAAATGCAGTGCATGACCACTCACTGGCAGGACGGCGGGTATTTCACGTTATTTCATTGTTATTTTTACTGTGCATTATTCAACTCTCTCTCCAATATAAGTCTAAATTAATTTTTTATTATTAATTTTTAATGTATTTTCTTTTACAGATGGTGTTTCTTAATAATAATCATCAATTATCATTATAATTGTTTATATACACTGTTTTTATAAAAAAATTTAATTATTTTGTTATTCTCTACTTTTTTGGGGGTCCTGGAACGGATTACCTGACTTACATGTATTTTGGGGTTTGACTTACGTCATTTTCAAGTTATGTAATTAATCCGTTCGAGATGAGTTACTTAAGTCGACGGTCGACTGTAGTCATTTTCAATTAGTTATTTTTATTTTATTTTTTTTGTTTTTTTATTTTTATTTTTATTCTTTATTTTGTTCAATTTTATTTTACTATTTTTTATTTTATTCATATTTTTAGAATGGATAAAATATTTTCTTTTTTAATAATATATAATATTGTAAACAGTTTCTTAATATCCATTTAATAATATCATAATGATCAAGCTATCACCTTATGAAAATAATATTTATTAAATATTTAATATTTATATATATTTAATTTTGAAGATAATAGCGCTCAGAAAAGTTTGCACAATTTTTCACCATGAATCTAAACGTATGCACAATGAAAATTTTTTGCGCATACAGACTAAAAATAATTAGAGGGAACATTGATCACAAGGAACATCTTCAAGATCAGAATTAGAGGTCATGTCTCCAACTCCAAAAAAAGTTAAACTGGTCCAAAATAAACTTTTTGGTTATGCTTGCAAGACCACAGAATCACAAGGGAAACATATTGACCTGCAAGTAGCGAAGTTCTTTTATGCTAACAGCATCACTTTCAGAGCTGCTGAATCAAAGCAATATAAGGAAATGATGAACTCCTTGAGACCAGGTTATCACCCTCCATCAAGAAAGGATCTAGCAGGAAAGTTGCTGGATGAAGTTCATTCAACAATTGAAGAGAACATGAAAAATGACTTGAGTGAATCTACAATCACACTCCTTCAGGATGGATGGTCATCAGTGCAAAATGATCCCATAATTGCATCATCAATTCACACTGGAAAAAGTTCCTACCTGCTAACTACTCATGAATGTGGTACTGAAAAGAAAACAGCAGAGTTCTGTTGTGAAATTGCAGCCAAGAGCATTCAGCAAGTAAAAAACTCCTATGGAAAGGATGTAAGTAGCTGATAGTTTTTGTATTAAACATAATTTGCTAAACATAGGTACATTTAAATAACTAAACAAATAGTTGAGAGTATACTGTATCTCCTATGAGATAAACATTACAAAATGACTATGTTGGTTTGGTTTACTCATTGTATCAGTTGCTCGAAGACACTAGCACCAGACAACAACACATTGACATTAAATTGAAATTGCTCTATTAGCCTAAATGGTCAATACTTCATTACATTTTTCCAATACAATAGAACAGAAACCCAAATTGTGACTTTGTGTAACATCATTACCGTAATTTGTTTTTTCTTTTCTCCTAGGTATTTGCTTTATGCACTGATAATGAAAGCAAGATGGTTCGGATGAAGGAACTCCTAGCTGAACAATTCCCTTCAGTTCTTACCTATGGATGCTCCGCTCATTACCTGAATCTTGAGGTGGTGGTGTCTCCAAACATTGTACTGAAGCACATTGTCCAAGTTCAGAAGTATTTTCGTAACCACCACTAACCTCGTGTATGTATTTGGCAGTTTTTCTGAGCAACCCATTCCAAATGTTTATATCATAGATGATATTTCTTATTTTATATTCTAGGGATGTAGATACCAAAGGTAGGCAAAAAACAATTTCAACTAAAATAAATTTTATCAATTTCATATTCAATATTTTGAATTTGATACTGTAATTTTTAAAATGTGATCAGCATCACAAAAAACACACTTCTGATTCTTGTTCATAACTGATTAGAGTGTAAATTAGTGATTTGGTATTTTCATTCAATTTTTTAGGCCTGGCTGAAGGAGAAAGGATCATTCCATGTCAAATCAGACACCAAAAATGTCAACTGTCTCTGATTTTGCTTATACTTAGTACACTTAAGGACCCTTATGAGAAATGTAGATACCCAAAATTTCACACACCTGTGACCTCAAGGTGCTGAGATATGAGGTCACAAAAGCTGACCTTGACCAGATTTTTTCAAAATTTAATATATCTAAATTTCATATCTTGGCTTCTACTGGACTGATTTACTTCATTTTTGTGTCATTTTAAAGCTTGAAACGAGTAGAATCTTTTGTCTATATTGAAATATATCTCATAAATGATTCATAAAAAAGTTATAGAAGTTGGAAATATTTGAACTTTAATAAAAAAAAAAAAAAAAATCATCCAATTTTTAAAATTTTCTGTCCCAAAGTACCTCTATCCAAGCACAACATTGTGTAAAAATTTCATTATTCTCTGGCAAATACTTGAGAAAATATGGCACTTTCAGTGTGATGAATTTTTTAAAAAAATATAAGAAAATGACAGAAAATTAAAAATCATTGCTATTCCTATGAAAAATGATGTGGAGTAACTTTTTTTTTGAAAGTATATACAGCATTATGACAAATAAAATAACTAATTTGGAGCTTTAAATTTGGCACCAAGAGGTGTACCTATTTTTGTCTATGTAGGGGAGATTTTTTCTAAAATTTTCCAAACATATATAAAAACTAATTAATTTGTTTTGAGTGTGATACTTTCTAGTAATTTTAGCATTTATTCTAGAAGAATAACATGTTTGAATTTATTTGAATTGAATTTAATATTTTCATCAGCCCAGTTGAAGACACACATCTTGCCTTCTTGTAAAATTTTGTGATCCCCTTTAGTTGTTAATCTGTAAAAATAGTTAGTGTGTTACATAAAGAAAAATTATTCACTAAATCTGAAATTAAATAGAGAAATTATGAAAGTGAATTGCTAGTGATTACATTAAATTAGTGGTATATAACATGGGTTAGATGGTTGTTAATTTGAAAATTCTAAATTTAAATAGGTATTTTAGGTTATTTGTCTTTGAAGTAATTCTTTGAGATTGAGACTTTTGGTACGTTGTCTTTTACTAAATTGTACACACTCCCGTTTCTTGTCATTACATCGACTTTTCTGATGACGCTTGAAAATCTTATTGTCAAAATATCTGGATGTTGGGGATAGAAAAACGAAGGATTGGGACCATGAGGGTGTAAGAATGACACCTTCACCTCTCTGGATTCTGTTTATTTTTCAAAAACATATGATAACCACCAGTGGTCGTCATAATCTATAGCAACAAAACCATTTAATCATTTTCTTCTATCATTTCCTCTTCCTTGGTTACTTTTACGATTGTTGACTCATTAGATGCCAACTATCTTTTAACAGTAATTGATGAAAGTGAAACAGGTTTCACATGGTGCAATTTTAGAGTTCCGGAAATGGTTTTGGCTTTTGAATTTCAGTCTTTTAAAATTTCTTCTCTTTGATGGTCTTCAATTGTTAAAAATTAAAAATCTATGTTTTTAATGTTAGTTAGCAAATTCAAACAAATTTTGGGGTGTTATTATTTGGTTATATGGTCTTTGGAGGCTTGCTTTTGCAGCTAATCTTTTAATAGTGCCCCCCAATCCATCGCATGGTCTTTTTCTATGACTTGTAGTGAAAAATTCCAATCTGCCTCCAAATTAAAATCCTTTTTATGGTAACAGAGGTTAAGGAAATTTTTACAATTTTTGTATTGGGCAGCACATCCTTCCAAAAAATGTTAAAATTTTTTATGAATGGAATTTTTTCTTCTATAAATTTACACAGGTGGTGTTGAAAAAGATGAACCGCAACAACATTGTGGTCATTACATTCTGAAATAATTACAAAATTTAAGTTCTTTAGATTTTCTTGGGCCTTGAAATATAGAATGAATGGATGAATAATAGTCATTTGGTTGTTCCAATGGAACAACTGAACTTCATCTTGGAGAATAGCTGAATAATTTTCTGAGAAGTCGCATACAGCCAAAACTTCATCATTTTCCAATGATGTTTTCTTTTCCTGATAGTAGTTTGATTGCATATTTGTTAGGAAATCATGGATCTGAAAGTATGTATGTAAATTAGAATTTAGAAGGGCTTGTAGATATATTTTTTTGTTAAAAACTAATTAAAATTTAGCCTTTTATTTCATTGGATTTTTCAAGTGATATTCTAGTACAAGGTTATTTTGTCAACATCAAGATATATTATTTTTCTATGATTTTGTAATAATTATACATATGTTCAATAAGTGTTATTAAATTATTGTTATTATTACCTGATACTACTTTGATTTTTCACAAAATTCTTCTATGTAATCCTCTGTAGACAACTGCATCAATTCTAAATTTGACCTATTGGTGTTGGTCCATTTTTTGAATTGAATGTTGTCAACATAATTTTCATCGAATAACGTTTGAAGCTGAGTGGTTAAATACGGTAGGTGGTATCACCACAGAGATTACATTCCATTAGGCAACATACTTGCGAGGGAGGATTGCACATTAGGGAAGGTAATAATTGGCGGATGTGACTGATTTTAGGCTCTGTAATTTTATCAATTTTTGCCCCAATGAACATAAGTTTTAGGTTTTGGTGGATAACACAAACACATACTGAGTGCGTACCAGATCAGCCCGCAATTACACATTGTTTTGGCCTTAATGAGGCAAATTTACTAAATCTAATTTTCATCCTTGGGTATTTATTTTTAAAGGCCTCATATGCCTCTTAAGTTACAGAGAAGGTGCTTCTGTTTATGTTCCCTTTGACCTTGTTCGTTAATAACACACTCAAAATCTTTTATACCCAGCATTAATCTACTTATGTTTTCATTTAAATAAAAATTTTTAACAATCTTCTATTCCCATTTCCAGAACTTTCCCAGATTTTAGATTTGGTTTTGACAAAATTCCAGAACTTTCTACCATTTTCTTAGCAATGCATGCAGTGTGCTTGGTAGTATTGAATTCTTGGTATATTTTTCTTATATTCCAGCTTTTGGACAGAACTGTTAAAATTTTAATTTTTTTCTTCTTTTAGTGCTTGAATCGTTAAATTTTTCTTTTAGCTGGTCTAAAATTTCTTTATGATCCTTTTCTTCCTGTGATGTTTCTTCCTCTTCAACTATAGTTTTCCCACTAGCAGCTTCTATTTTTCTTTTGAACGTATCTTTAACTTGTTTAAATTTTTTCAGTCCATATGCCTTTTGAATATCTAATTTTTGTTTTTTAACTGGACTTTCCTATTTCTTTTAATGAACTATTCAGCATCGCTAATTCAAAATTTAATGTTAGAGACACTGAACTTGAGCCTGACCCTGATGAGACAAGTTCAAGTGGTCTTTCGGATATGACAGAGCCAGAGGGATGAGATGAGTCACTGTCTGAATTTTCAGTATTTTCTTTTAATATTTTATCAACAAGAATTCTGCATGGATTACATAGTCCATGATTTGCAGTTAATTGAAGATCAGGCTGCTTAATGATTATTTCAGGCGGAACTACTCTCAGTCACTCTGTTCGCCATTTCCCTTGATGCTCATTGAAAGGATCAGCACATTTTCTTTTTAAATTAAGCGAATCCATTTCAAAATTTCCTAATTGAAATAGAATAGGTACCTGCCTAGGAATTTCTGAATATATTACATATAGATGATTTATTTTATAGTTTCCTAAAAGATCTGAAAAAAAGAAAAAAGTACATGTACACATAAAACAGTCATTTGTACTAGGAGTTAATGTTTGCATACAAATAACAGATACCGGTACAAAAATAGGTATACCTAATAGGACGTGTCAAATTTACAGCTCTCAATTAGTTTTTGTCATAGTGCTATACTTTCAAAAATAAAAGTTACTCCACATCATTCCATAGGAATAGCAATGATTTTTCATTTTCTGTCATTTTTTTATATTTTTTTTAAATTCATCACACTGAAAGTGCTATATTTTCTAAAGTATTTGCCAGAGAATAATGAAATTTTTACACAATATTGTGCTTGGATAGAAGTATTTTGGGACAGAAAATTTAATAAAAAAAATAAATAAGATTTTTTTTTTTACTCAAGTTCAAATATTTCCAACTTCTATAACTTTTTTGTGAATCATTTATGGGATATATTTCAAGATAGACAAAAGGTTCTATTCCTTTCAAGCTTTAAAATGACATCAAAATGAAGTAAATCAGTCCAGTAGAAGCCGAGATATGACAATTTAGATATATTAAATTTAAAAAAATCTGGTCAAAAGGTCAACTTTCGTGACCTCATATCTTGGCACCCTGAGGTCACAGAGGCCTGAAATTTTGGGTATCTACATTTCTCATAAGGGTCCTTAAGTGTACTAAGTATAAACAAAATTGGAGATGGTTGAAATTTGTTTTACCCTTATGTGTCTGATTTGACATGGAATGACCCGAAAGGGAGATTTTTGCCCCAGATTCCAATGATACTCATTGGAATTCTCAGCAAGCATGTGTTGACACGCTTGTAAAGAACTTCTACAAGTACATGGAGATAGTGAATGAGCAATCAGTGGGAGAAAGCATCAACACCATTCTAAACAATGCTTCACTGTATCGCTCAGCTGTACATCTACAAGGACAACTGGACCTGGTTTCCAAAGCTCTAAATGAGGTAAGCAGTTGGAGACTAGTCAAAAAAATTGTTTGGTTATGCACATCGTGACATTCAATGATATGCTTCTTGAAAACATATACCTACCAGTATTTCAATGTACCAGGCATATTCATTTTCAATGCATAGGCTAGTAATTGTTACATGAAAGGTAACTACAAAACAATGGCTTGAAAATGTTATTTATTTATTCAAACTATACTAAGTGTTCTGCATTTCTTCTTTCATCAATAGCTTCAGTGTGATTCAGCAAACCTGTTGACAGCAGTGCAGGTGTGGAATGGTTTGTGCAAAGAAAAGAAACTTGGAGCCCTACATAACCACTCTTAACAAAAGGAAACAACAAGCACTGGTGCCATTCTTCTATGTTGCTAATTTGATGGATCCTTTCAGAATGGGTGCAGGACTTTCTCAAGAAGAGGAAGACAGTGTGGAAGAATGGATTACAAGTAACAAACCAGATTTTCTGGTTGGGTTCATGGCCTTCAAAATTAAGGATGAATCTTACTTTCCCAAAGTGATGTTTTCTTCACAAGTTGTCGATGCCTACAAAGAAAATCCTGCAAAATGGTGGACTTTGATGGGCAGGAGAACAGAAAAGCTAAAAAACTACCAGAAGATTTCTGCCCCTTCTTCTATAGTCTCTTGAGCTGTCCTCCAAGCTCAGCAGCTATAGAAAGGATTTTCTCTACTTTTGGTATAGTCTGGACAAAACTTCGTAACAGACTGGGTGTTGAGAAGGCAGGAAAACTGGTAAAAGTGCACAAATACCTGTAAAATGCACACACAAGTCCATCTCTTGCAGAAGAAGTCCAAGAGGAGAGTACAGACTTTGAGTGGTAGGGCAGCCACCAGAATAGTAGATAAGGCATCATGGACATCCAGTTCCTAGTCATTTTCATAGCAATGCTTATGTAATTGTTTGAGGTTTTTCTTACTTGATATTAGAGTTTTCTTTTTTTGAATCTCAGGAAAAATAATTTATTTTGGTTCGGCTAAGGCCTCAGTTTAAATGTTAAGGGTGGTACATTGTTATTTAGGGTTTTCAGTACCTATTTAGTATATCCAAGAGTAGCATATCAGTCATTATGAAAGTTAATTACATTACATTGATGAATTTAAAAAACTTTTTATTTTCATCTTTCCTCATTATATTTTTATCCTTTATCAGATAGTATTATATTTTTGAAACTAATTGGTAGCAAGTTGCTAAAAATATTTATATCTTGATTTGAAAGTACTAAAAAAGGTTTCCAAGTATTAAAATTTGCAAAATATTGAAAAAAAAACAAATTCCTGAAAAAACCAAACTGTAAAGGTTTTTTTCAGACTGTGCTTTTTTGAAAAAACCCATTGGGCCCAATTGTGCCAACCCTGATTGTAGTCTATGTTTAAAGGGATCAAGTTATTTCAGTCACAATGTAGTTCAATCACAACTTGGTTTGATCACAGGAAAGTTATATATTACATTACAAATGAGGGCAATCTTGTAAAATCGAGGCTACAAATAAGGTAGCCATCTTTCATTTTAGGAATGTAAAATTGAAAGATTGCCAAAATACACTCTGAACTTTGTTGAGGCTACAAATAAGGCAAATAAAATGTAGGGATGATCGGTAGTTTTGAATCTTTTCCTTTATAACACCCCTAATTTCTTCTTTTCAGTTAATAACAATTTTGACACAGAATATTTTCATTAAAACTAATGAAAATATCACAACTTAACCTAACCAATTGTCAAGGGTGTACAGGTGACCTAACTGGGTATTCAATAATTTTTCCATAGGTTTAATGAAAATATCACAACTTAACCTTACCAATTAGTTAGGTTAATTGAATACTGAGTTAGGTCAACTGCACACTTGATGATTGGTTAGGTTAAGTTGTGATATTTTAGTTAGTTTTAATGAAAATATTCTGTGTCAAAATTGTTATTAACTGAAAAGAAGAAATTAGGGTGGTCTAGTGGTTAAGACACTGGGCTGCTTATGGGGCATGGTTCGATTCCATGTTAAACTGTAGGTCTAAGGTGGAGTGAAAAGCTTGGCCTTTGTCAAAATGAACAATTCAGGTGGAAGCTAACCAAAGGTATAGATGATTAGTTAGGTTGTCATAATATTTTCTTTAGTTTTAACAAAAATATCATGATTAAACCTAACCAGTCATCAAGGGTGAATGACATTGGGGGTTTTAGTCTTAGTTGTTTTAATAAATTTCTAAAAATATATGAATAAGCATTGTATTTATATAGTAAAAACTTACCATTTGCAGGGTATAATGGAAAAGTACCCTAATTACTGACCTAACCTAGACCTAGCTTCACTGGTACTACTTCTGTTTAGTGGCCCTATTTTTTAAATAAATATTATACTAAAAAAATTTTATTTTGCTTAAATATTTTGTGTAGTTTTACAGGGTGAGTCAAAAGTAGCGCCCGATTTCTGTCAGTTGATTGTTTGTTTGCCATTTGTATTACAGTGTACAAGAAGGTAGAAATAAATGAATGACATGTTTATCTAACCATTTATTCAGGGGAAAATTATTACGGAACTGTACCAAGCTGTTTTACTTGCAATTTTCAAAGTGCCCTCCCTCGTGATCGATGCACAATTGCAGGCACAGAGTGGCACACACGCCTGCAGAGTTCGATATCAATTTCCTCAAACTTTGCAGTGATTTGAGCCTTCAATTCCTGAATGGTACGAGGCTTTTCATGATAAACAAGGTCTTTCATGAGCCCCCAAAGAAAGAAATCTGGAGGTGTAAGGTCTGGGGAGCGTGCTGGCCACTCGATCGGACTGCGGTGGCCGATCCACTTTCCGGGAAAGTTTTCATCAAGCCACTGACGAACATGACGTCCATAATGAGGTGGAGCTCCATCTTGCTGGAAATAACAGTCCTGATCTTGTACCCTGGGCCAAAAGAAGGTTTGCAGCATATCCAGGTAAATTTCTGCAGTGACAGATCCCTCAAAGAAAAAGGGTCCAATTATCCCTAATGGAGATATCGCTGCCCAAACTGTCATGCCAGGTAAATTTACCTCCTCCTCAACTGTCACTCTTGGGTTCTCCGCAGCCCAGTAGACACAATTGTGTCTGTTAATTGTGCTGTTAAGCTTAAAACATGCCTCATCTGACCACCAGATGTTGTCTAGCATTGTGTCCTCTTCGTCAAGTTTAGCTAAGAACTCTTCGCAAAATTGAAGATGGCGGTCGTCATCTCCATCATAAAGGGCATGCAGTAAGCGTGGAATGTAAGGTTTCCATTTTTTCTGGTGAAGGATACGGATAACACTTGATTGGCTCACTTCCAACCCTGCAGATAAACGGCGAGTTGACTTTTGCGGACTTTGTTCCAGTCTCCTGATGGCTTCTTCAGCCTTAGCTACATTCGTTGTCGTTTTTGGATGACTGGACTTCTTTGCAGTGGCTACCGACCCTGTTGCTTCAAATTTCTCGACAATCAATCGTATGTTTCTTCCCTGGGGTGGGTTAATATCGAATTCCTGTGCCAAACGGCGTGCCACCATCGTTGGTTGTTCATTACATTTGTAGTAATGTTTCACGGCCGCAATGCGTTGATTCATTGAAAGGTAATTCATGGTTCAATTTGGTGCAAATTCAGTAACTTTCCAAACTCTCAGCAATAACCTGCAAAACAAAAACAAAAATAAATAAACTAAGAAAATTAATAATCTGCAAGACAATTATTAACAACATGACTTCCCAGAAAGAATCTGACAGCCGAAAAAACAGAAATCGGGCGCTACTTTTGACTACCCTGTATATTTACTAAACCTAACCTAACACCCTAAAAGTGGGCCATGAAGTGGAAAAAATTTAGGTTTAGTTTGGTTTGGTTTAGTTAGTAAAAGTAAAAATGCAAAAAAATATTTAATCAAAATAAAATCTTTTTGGAAAAGTCTATTTAACATATTTCGTGCGATACAACCCACTGGTGGGTCATATCACAAGAAATGTGTTAAAAAATGAGGCCACTAAATTATAGTAGTACTGCTTAACCTGATCAGTCCAAGCCTAATCTAACCTACCCAAACCTATTACCAAGCTGTTATGAACTCTCCAAACTGTCTGGTATCTGGAATTTTGCTCTATATTTATTCTGTTTAGTACAAGAACAAATTTTTTTTTTTACTTGTATACTGTAGATATAGGCAGTAATTTAGGGCCTAGGTGAGTTTCAGATCATCAGTTCTTTGAATTCCCAAAGTCTGGGATTTCTCTTTTACAGATTAGCGAAATATAATGGCAGAGGACTATGAATTTAGTATGCTGGTACATTTCTGACCAGAATCTGCAAAGTTCTTGCTTTCCAAATTGTGAAAGTCTGATGTAGTATGAAAATTTTTCATTCATGATATTTCAAAGTCAGAATATTAATTTTTTGTTCAAACTTTTGCCCAATGCCTTGGGTATAAGTAATTTTAGTTAAAACTCGCACCAGATGCATTAGGCATGAAAGTGTTAGCTACTGTATAGGAAAAATCCTCGTGATGTGTTTGAAAAATTTGAGTGGATTTTGTATTGTGGGCAGAATTATCTCGCTGGGGGGAAAAAAAAAAAGAAGTAAAATTCCAGGTTCTTTTTGCAGTTCAGATGCGGGTCATAATTGCTAACCTAATCTAACCTAATGCATTTATTAAGCTATTGTGGATTCTGTTTTGGGACTGTGTCCTCTGTTTAGATTCTGGAAGTTTTCCAAATTTACTGTTTGATAATTGGCTTTGCTTTCAGTAGGTTACTGAAACCACTCCCACCAATTTACAGAATTTGGCAGGTAGCTACCATACCAAATTTGAAGAGTAAGTGCACCTAAATAGGTACATGTACCTATTTAGGATTTTACACCATGGTCTTATAAGGTCTATTTAGAATAATCTTTCATTTCTCACCCCACCCCTTGAATAAAAGATACCTTTCCTATAAAAGGTATGAGAATCCACGTAAAAATGTGAACATTTTTAAGACTAAATCACTGTATATGATAGTCATCCCTCATTTTGTGTCAGCCTGGTTTGCATTTTTTTTTTTTTAAGTCGTCATTAATGATATAGAGAGAATTTTTGGTTTACATTGTTTAACATCTCTAATTTGCATTATTTTATCTTGCCCCAACTGCCCAAATTTCCCTCATGCAACCAAAGCTTCCAGAATTTGCCCATCTGCTGTCCAGTAAAGGTTTCATTTGTTGCACTCAGTTTGCTGCATTCTTTGTTAAAGAATTGTTAAAACTTTTGAGTTTCCATATCCAAAAATACATCCTTAACCTGTTAATGGACACTAACGTAAATGTATGGCGAATGAATTCCGTCCTTTGAGGCCCGCGACGTAAATGTACGCTTGCTGATATAGTTGTTGCAAATAAATGTTTTGCGCCATTTAAGGCGTTTATGTACGCTCTTTCATATTTTTATGCGAAAAGTGACTAGTTGGCAACTCTTCCTTGTGCTTTCCTGCGTTGCCCGATAATTTGCGCGATATAAGACAATGATAAAGCGAGTCCAATTAGTGTGCGTGAATGCCCCAAGTTCCAAATTATGTTAATTTTCAAATATATTTTAGTTATATTATTCAAAGGAAAACAGTATTTGAATAAATAAAGGAATATGCGGGTATATTTTTTCTAAAAAAAAGGTTTTTTTTGAAAAGTATATTCTAGATTATATTTGTAATATTCAAAGGCAAATTTTATTTGATTGCAAGTTGTATAACATTTTACTTCAACCCCTTATTTGTTTGTACTTTTTGAATGTACTTCAGAATAAATATTCATCTTTACTAAGTCTATTATTTCCCTGGGTCTACAGATACGCCAATGAATATTTTACCCAGTAAAAAATAGTTGTTTCCTGAGGTGCCAAATGGCTTTTAAAGCATTATATCTCATGTTGCGAGGAGAAATAAATCCATAAGTAAAACATGCATTGTGACCCGCCAGGCATCTCACGCGGTACTCAAAGACATAACATGAGAGATGCCGGCGGGGCACACGGCAGCCAACGTGCTAAGGTGCGTAAATATATATTTTTTTTTGTAAATATGTTTGTTTAGTTATAATTTACTTACAAAATAAATTTTCATTACAATTTAGCCACGTAAACGAAAGTTATGAGTCGAAAAATGGAAAGCATTGCGCGCACGCTTTTTACCGCAAAAAAGTAACCAGAGCGGGATAGCAAAGCCGCGCTAAAGGTGTCCGTTAACAGGTTAATTATTGCATTGTTTTCTATGGGAAAATTATTTTCAATTTGTTTTTTTCAGGAATGCATCCTCAATGCAAAATGAGGGATGACTGTATATAGTATTCAAGAATTATAGCATTTGTGAATAAGTTTTATTTGAATTTTATAACAAATCCTGAGCAGTGATGGGCATACACCCATCATTATAAGTAGTATAGTAAGGTAAATACAGTATAAATATCTCTTATAACAAGCCTATGGTATTTTTCTTTTAATTTCATAAAATTATCATTGATTACAAAAAATATATCAACAAATGCTTTCAGTAAATGAAAGTTGTACAGTGATCCCCTGACCTGAATGAATTCAGAGATAGGCCAAGGACATTTCACTACTTTTTTTGCAATCTGCATTAGCTAAGATTCAAAGATAGATCAGCACAAATTTTTTAAAATTGTGGTAAATACGGTACTAAAAATTGTCTTAACACTCTTTTCTTGCATATACAATGATGTGTATGATACATATGTACAGTACTGTACTTAAGCATTTGCAGCTGGTAGAAACATGCCCAGTAGTGTATCTCTTGTATGACTGGCTAGTTTATATTGAGTATCTTTCTCATGCTCCTCTAAATTATTAAATTATTTTATGATGTTTTTGAAATTTATTTTTTAAGTTTTTACTAGTTATACTTTTGTTTTTATATATATATATATATATTATTTTACATGCAATATTATCATTACAATGATTTAAAAGCTTTTATTCAGGTAAAAATTACTTCATATGTGATTTTTTAAACTTTGGTCTCCCTAACCCCATTTACATTATGGTGGAGACGAGAGTTCTGACCTGCATGATTTTGTGCTGCATGCACAAAATTTTTCAGGAATGGAACCCTCGTGCAGGGAATCAGTGTGTATAGGCCTAATACTGAATTTAATAGTTTTTTTTAAGTGAATTAGGACTATTAATATCTCTGTTTAATGTTCTTTACAACATAGTAAAAAAAAGCCATTTAATGAATCAAAGTTGCTTAGAATTTAAAAATAGACCATTGAAAGATATAAAGTAGTACTTGGAATTAAAAAGTGTAAATTACATTTTATTCTCAGTAATTCAGTGATATAAAAATTGGTGCCCGTAATTCCTCTCATTTGAACCTCTGTATCATACACCAACGTCTTTAAATGGCCCCACAGGTAGAAATCTAAAGGACTAAGACCTGGAGAGTGGGGTGGCCAGGGACTGGGGCCACCATGCCCTATCCACCTGTTGGGATAAACAGTATCCAAATATTCCCTTGATGCTCGGGCAAAATGGGCAGGTGCACCATCATGCATGAACCACATGCGATGTCGTACTTGCAGTGGCACATCTCTTTGAGGAAATGCCTGTAGATATGTCTGGTCAGCCACTGTGGTAGCAGATAAGGACCGATAATGTTATCTCCAATAATGCCAGCTCATATGTTTATTGAAAACCTCACCTGGTGTGCTCTATGTACTGTTGAGTGAGGGTTATCCTCTGCCCATGTATGCATGTTGTGAGTGTTGACAGTACCATCTCTTGCGAATGTTGCCTCATCTGCAAATAAAACATTACTAGTGAACTGAGGATCAACAGCATGGTGTTGTAAAAACCACTGACAGAATTCGATCCATCATGGATAGTCATCAGGATCCAGCCCTTGGACCTTCTGATGATATGGGTACAGGAGGTTTGTATGCAGGCACCTCCAAATCGCTGACTGGCACATGCACAACAGCTCCAACTGTTCATGTACTAGTAGATGGATCATCATCATCTACCAGGTTCAGAATTTGCTTGTCTGTGGTGTCCCTGTCCTGTGTTGGTTATGTCCTCCAATATCTGCTGTAAATCGACGGAAAGATCCCCTTTCCCTCAGCCTCCGATCAACAGTGATGAATGCTCAGGGATTTGGCAGCCTTTGGTTTGGATACCATTCTTCATACAGTCGTACAGCCTGTGCAGCATTTCCACTTGCTGCCCCTAACACAAGGTGCATATCAGCATATTCACCATCTGTGTACTGCTCCATGTTGTAGTGCACTCTGATACGGCACCTGACTGTGACCTACAGAAGTAAGATAACAGATAGTGATAGATACAATTATGAGGTGCAGTTACGATGTTAGGAAATACCACAACATTACCTTATCACTTCAGTACAGATTGGCATAACATGTAAACAATAGCCAATTCAGGAATAATTGTATGATCTACAAATTTGGCAATCAGATCGGTAAAAACCTGTAATACAACATATCCTCCCACACAGTGGATGGTGATATGGGTCTGCCCTGTCCTGTGGCAATGATGGGAGTGGTCTGGGGCGCACACCAGCCAGTCCACATTACCTCCCCTCCTCCTCCCCCTCCCCCTCCCTAGGTGGGTCAAACAAGAGAGGAATTATGGCCATGTGTTCGTGACAGGTGCGAGCAAATTAAACATAGTCCAGGCATTCTGGAACGCATCAGACATTCAATGGTACGACGTGTACAGGCCTGCATTGAGGCAGAAGCGGGCAACTTTGAACATTTCCTTTAGGTTGTAACAAAGGGGTCACACTGTAGAGATCTGTGAATAAATGATTACAAAAACCTTTGGGGTTTCACTTCATATTCACTCTCATTAAGACAACATCTTAAATGTATTATAACATGGAAACTATGCAGAATCTGACATTTTACCATAGAGACATTGTGGTTTAGAATTATCAAAGGATTTCATCTCCAATTTAATGTACTCTGCTGAATTACCCTGTATATATATATATATATATAATATATATATATATATATATATATATATATATATATATATATTACCCCGGCCTGACACGTGGCATTTCGCTGCCTCTCTGGCCGAGATTTTCTCGTCCCTGGGGATCCCCCACCCTCTATTCTGCCGTTCTCCTTCGATCTGTCGCCCCCTGGCGGACCACCCTATCTGCCGTTGCCAGGCGCTCCGTGGCCTGCG